>WAAB01021339.1:4446-49076 GCA_013389865.1 Piaya cayana
GAGGGACATGGTTTAGTGTTTGGTGGGAATGGTTGGACTCGATGATCCGATGGGTCTCTTCCAACCCAGTGATTCTGTGATTCTGTGACAGGGGACAGGACGAGAGGGAATGGCCTCAAGTTCCACCAGGGGAGGGTCAGGTTTGACATCAGGAAAAAATATTTCATGGAAAGGGTCATTGGGCCCTGGCAGAGGCTGCCCAGGGAGGGGGTTGAGTCACCTTCCCTGGAGGGGTTTAAGGGACGGGTGGATGAGGTGCTGAAGGACATGGGTTAGTGATTGATGGGAATGGTTGGACTCGATGATCCAGTGGGTCTCTTCCAACCTGGTGATTCTGTGATTCTATGATACCCTCTGACCACGATGAAGGCTCACCTGTACGTATGAGCTGCAGGAACTGTATGTGCTGTCACCTACAAAATTACCTAAACCAAAACTTGTTCAGAGACCTGGTAAGAACAGAACTGTTCAAATCCTTTCAGTCCTTTCAAATGCCTCTAAATAGATCCACGTAGCACAGAACTGCGTGAGCCATAGGAAATGGTTCGATGACAGTGTGACACAGACATCTCTGACCTTTACTGTGCCAAAAGCTCTGCCTTGATAATGGTCAAAATGATATTTTCCATTGCTCCTGTGCTCTGGATGGGTTGGTGTGTATTTACAGTCCACATCTCGGCTATGCAGCACTCACAGGCTCTCACATATCCAAGATGTAGAGAGACACAGATCACAAATACCTCTACACCATTACAAGAGGACCTGGCAGGATCACATTAGAAATGTCACACATCACAGTCATTTCCATCTGGCTTTTTGTCGGGAAGGAGCCAGGCTGGGAGAAGTCACACAAAGACCTTTTTCAAAAAATGACCATTTCCCCTATGCTCCCTCTCCAATGTTTACGATTCCAGGTGGAATTCAGGCTGAAGGAAAGAATTCCCTTGGCATAACAGGGATCAACCTGTTAGAAACCAAAGTCAAGTCTCACGTGTACTTGCTAGCATCACCAAGAAGGTGCAAACAAATTACATTTCCTTATTTAATCCCATGCTTCACAGCTTCCATCTTCTGCCTGCAAGGCTGGGAAGAAATCTCCGACTCCCCTTGACTCTCCAGTTCTTCCGCAAGAGACAGACTACGCTCACCTTCCCCTGAGGCACCAGGTCCTGGTGACCAACACCAGGCTTTGCCTAAACCCTCCAGGCCAAGCCCATCACCAAATGTCAGGACATCGGGAAAAGCTGATCCAGTGCAGTTGGAAAGCTTAGTCAGGATGAGTGCAAGGTCCTACACCAGTGTCAGGGCAATCCCTGATTTCAGTACACGATGATGTGATTGAGAGCTGCCCTGCATGGAAGGACTTGTGGGTGCAGGTTTATGAGAAGCTCGACATGAGCTGGCAATGTGTGCTCACAGCCCCGAAGGGCTGCATCAAAAGCAGCGTGGCCAGCAGAGCAAGGAAGGGGATTCTGCTCCTTTGTTCCTCTCTTGTGAGACCTCATCTGGAGTCCTGTGTCCAGTTCTGGAATCCTCAACATAAGGAGGAGATGGAGCTGTTGGAACGGGTCCAGAGGAGGCTACAAGGATGATCCGAGGGCTGGAGCACCTTCCATATGAGGACAGACTGAGAGAGTTGGGGTTGTTCAGCCTACAGAAGAGAAGGCTCCGATGAGACCTTATAGCGGCCTTCCAGTATCTGAAAGGGGTCTATAAGAAAGCTGAAGAGGGACTATTCATAAAGGCTTGTGGTGACAGGATGAGGGGCAATGGGTATAAACTGGAGAGGGGCAGATTTATACTAGACATAAGGAGGAATTCCTTCACACTGAGGGTGGGGAGACACTGGAACAGGTTGCCCAGGGAAGTTGTGGCTGCCCCATCCCTGGAGGTTCAAGGCCAGGTTGGATGAACCTTGGGCAGCCTGATGTAGTGGGATGTCCCTGCCCATGGCAGTGGGTTTGGAACTAGATGATCTTTAAGATCCCTTCCAACCCTAAGTATTCTATGATTCTATGATCCCCTCTGCAAGAAGAGACACGGCTCAATCCCTGTGTTCAGTCAGGTACTCTCTGCTAAGAGTCTGTCATCACTGCACAGCTCCTCATCATTTAGTCTCTGCCATGTTCACCATTTTTCATGGCTTCCCATATTTAGGCCAAAGAGTCAAGATTATCACAGCATAAAGGTGGTCAAGGACTTCATGTGAGCGACAAATGCACAGCAGCTTTCTGTGCAGACCCTAGAGCCTACGTGCCTGTTCCACAGCGCCACGAATACAGAGCAGCCACACGTTCTGTGTGACGCTGGTTGTCCAAGGCTTTCCACACAGTGGAAATTAAATCCTAGCACCAGGAATATTCAAATAAAACACTGCTGTACAGGAGCCAAAACATTTGCTACCAGAGTCATTTCTTGGCAGAAGAGCTCTCCCAGCTCTCCAGTAATTACCAGGATTGGTCTTCATAGATTCAGGACCATGAGCACATTGCCTTTAACCCTGTGGCAGAAATATCTACTGCTAATCGTGTTCAGTTTGGGCATCACAGCCCTGAATTAGATGAATCGTTAACACAGCATCCTGTCACCCACTCATCCAGACGAATCCGGGTTTGAACAAGACATCAGAAAGGAAAAAACAGCTCTGGGGTCTCTGCCAAGTCAGCTGCTGAGGGAACAAATCTTGTGTTTGCAGCACAGACTCAGCTTCTAGGCCAGTGACCAGCAGGAAAACGTGACAGCATTAAATCAGTGACCACAGCTGTCGTGGTTCCACGTTACGCAGTGCCCTGTGTAAGCCAGTTAAAGGCTATGAGAGTCATTTGTCTATTTAGAAGATAATTATGTATTCTAGACATCATTTAACATGTGATAACTTGAATTAAGAAAAAAGAGACGAGGTAAATCTGGTTTACGCGTTACATCACACTTTTCATCTAGAAACACTGACAATGACTGAGTGCAGTCAATAAAGCTTCTTGCAGGCCCTGAACAGAGCAGCACTGCAAAGCAAACCCTTTAAAGGGAAACCTGGGAACAATAAATACAGAGAACGGCGCACATCGCTCAGGCTTTGCTTTTATAAAGAGTTTGTTTCCCGTGCTTTTTTAAAAGGTTAAAAACTGCACTTTTCTAGCAATTCTATACCACCATGCTCTAAAAATAGATTAAGGAATATAATTCTAATTCAACACTTCATAGAATCATAGAACAACCAGGTTGGAAGAGACCCACCAGATCATCGAGTCCAACCATTCCTATCAAACACTAACCCATGTCCCTCAGTGCCTTGTCCACCCGTCCCTTAAACTCCTCCAGGGAAGGTGAATCAACCACCTCCCTGGGCAGCCTCTGACACTGCCCAATCACCCCTTCTGTGAAATATTTTTCCCTAATGTCCAGCCTAAACCTCCCCTGGTGGAGCTTGTGGCCATTCCCTCTCGTCCTGTCCCCTGTCCCTTGGGAGAAGAGCCCAGCTCCCTCCTCTCNAAGATGCCACTGGCCTTCTTGGCCACCTGGGCCACTGCTGCCTCATGTTCAATCGCTGTCAACCAACACCCCCAGGTCCTTCTCCTCCAGGCACTTTCCAGCCAGACTTCTCCTAGTCTGGAGCTGCTCAGGGTTGTTGTGCCCCAAGTGCAGGACCCACCATTTGGCCTTGTTAAACCTCATCCCACTGGACTCTGCATGAGGTTAGGATCCTAAAATACAAGCAAGATCACCTCAGCTTTGGTAAAAGTCTCCTTGAACTCCTGCTGAAGGAATCAAATGTGCACCGTACACAGGCACCTCCCTCCAGTCTGAACCCTGACCTGCACTCCTGGCCTCACAGAGCTTAGTGGAACAGCCGGACAACCCATACTGTACCTGGGGCAAGCTGAAGGCGATGCTGCCAGGAACGACCGAGGGGTGGGTTCTCAGCGTGAAAATGTACTTGTGGTTGGGAGAAGTCTTCACAACGACATGTCTAGAAGAGAGAAAAAGAGTATTTGACTCCTATACACACCCAGGAAGATTTTGCATTGTTCCCAGAGCTGTGAGAACCTCAAAGAAACAAACCAGCTTGTATCTGGTCCTACAAAGAGAAAGTGAAGGCTTCAGCCCTACAATGCAGCAGTCTTTGACCTGAGTCCATCACCTTCAGCACCACAACGTAATCTCAAAGCCCAAAGGCCAGGCCCATGCTAACAATCATTATTTACATCCCCTCAGCAGCTGTTTACTTTGCGAACTGCCCTACACAAATGTGAGAGAACCAAACTCACCACAAAGACCGAGGCTGCCGTACCTGAACCTCAACACTGGTTTCACATCTCAAGCTTCTGACACCAGAGCCCCAGCGTTTTACCGCTGCACAAGCACCACGCGTTCCTGCTGTGGTTTCCACAAGGAGCAGATGCCAAGCTCCTACGGGGATCTCCATGCGCTGCTTCGGAGTTCGAGCACAGGAGAAAAAGGAAGGAATTTCTGTACACAAGTAAAACCACACAGGCGCTGAGGTTGTTCCTCCCCTTGGCAGGACCAGGAACACTGTTATAAAGCCAGAACGATGCAGGCAGGAGCAGGGGTGGCAGCGTGTGCCTGTCTGCCACTCTCAAGAGATAGGCTGTCAGGAAAAAAGATACTCAAAAGCTTCTTACAGTTCTCCTTAGACTGAGAGCTGCATGTGATAGGCAGATGTCTTTTTGGCTTGATACAGCAAAACAATAGGATATCACGGCAACGTGTCCCTGCTGCATCCCTGGCTGTGCTGGGAAGGGCACTGCTGGCAGACCGAGGGAACGGACCCATCCCAGACTGAACGTTGCTCCAGGACTGCTTTGCTTTAAACTGAGCACCAGACACAAGAGAGAGAAGCTGCTCAGGAAGCCGGGACTGAAAGCAGGAGGTTCCCAGCACAGAGTGTATCAGCCTCAGTAACTCAAACGGATATCGATACAGCCAAATGGAACCGAGCTGTTCTGCTGCAGGGTCAGACACACCTGCAAGCAAAAAACAAGTCCCAGCTCTGCTAGCAGAACCTCACTAGAAGCACACCCTGATGACAAGAAACGGCTTAGGAGAAAGAACTCATCAGACAGCAAAAGCTCAAGGCTGAGCTGGACACCGAGCAGCGCACTCAGTGCGACTCAAAACACAACAGTGGCTGCAAACCACAGATTCCGTGTCTCTGCAGGAAGAAGCAAACCCACCACTGCTGGGTTTGACCTCAGAGGAGTGAAATGCAGGTAAATGAGGAGACCCGGTCAAAATACTGGGGGTCAAGCATGACTGGAAATTACTGTATCGGAGCATTCACCAAAAGCAGCTCCAGCAGAGCAGAAAGACAGCAGAGCCTGGCAGCAGGGAAATGGATGGCAGGGAGGAGAAGGAGACCAGGCAGCAGAGAGATTAAAAAAAAGAGGGAAGGCCTGAAAATAAAATCAGTTTTCTGAAAGAACTCTCCAGCCAAGTGCAAAGATTTGGGGTGGGTTTTTTTGAGGAAAACCTGCCAAAGGCACGGGAACACCCAAGTTCCTGCCCAAAGGCAGCAGGCGCAGGCAGTCCCCAACTGGCTGTAAGTAATCAGACTGTTAACAATATTGGAAATCAGGCAATACCAGGAAAAAACAAATGCATTTTCCTACATTTATGTTCCCAGGAAGGACCCTGGAGAGCTCATGGAGACATGGGGGAAATCACAACCTCATTAACAGCTTCTGCTTGTGAACGAACAAAAGGAACAATGAGTCCCCGGGGCTGGGTATCTCCCAAAGGCTCCAAGGGATGAAACCACTGCTCTAATTCACGTAGAGAGCCTGAACTACTGAGAAGACACGGCTGAGGACGGTCCTGCAGGCTCTGGAAAAGGCCCCACAGACCATTGGTCAGTCAGTAACCAACAGAAACCAAACCAGACACCGTTAACCTGTGTGCCCATCAGTTCTGTCCCTGCAGAAAGAGCAGAGCTTTTGTAAGGGAGAGGACAACTTCCACATCCCTGCAGAGGTACCGGTAAGGCCTGAACACTACAGGCAGCAGCTCCTCTGGTGCAAGTTGGCAAACTCCTGTAAATCATTCCGCAGGGCTCCTCAGATAAACTAGTTGGAGACAGGAGGGGTGGCTTTCCTGCATGAAAGGGAGGGATAAAAGGGGAGAATAACCTGTCAGCTCTTGATATGAAAAAACTGGCATTCAGATAACCTGCTTGGGCTCCCTCTCAAACAGCTGCTCCTTCACTGCTGGGGGTTTCCAGCACTTGTTTCTCCTTCTGCATAGCTTCGTGTCCCAGGAACATCAGCTGGTGGCACTTACCAAACCTACAATCATGCATCGCATCCCGTGAACTCATGTGTCACTGAATGGTGACTCACACTCGCCCAGTTCGAAGGATGCGCAAAACGAAGCATGCAAATCCCTACAGCAGCATCTCAGGGATGAACCATCTCGCTGATCCGAGGGGAAACTGAGCTCTAGGCCACAGGCACCAACTGAAAGCATTAGCGCAAAGCCCTTTGTGTAACTGTTCCCAAAAAATATTGTTAGGAGGACGCAAGTTGGAGCTGCTGCTTGTGTGCAGCGATCGGATGACACACAAGCTCCTGCTCAGTCTATCTGCAATGCAGCAGAGTGACTGCGCCCTTCGGTGCAGCTGAACACTGTCTCTCTGTACTCTAGTACCCTTCTCACAGCGATTTATAGCATCTGCTCACAACCACACGCTCCCAGAAATAAGCGGCTCTCAGAGAGAAGCGGTACAGCCAGAATCACGGCCAGAGTGTATACCGGGTGAATCTTGGGATAAAGCTCCCTGCACACTTCCAGAAATGCGATGGAATAGGGCTCTCGGAGCGGCAGGAGAGCAGCCGGCTGCTGCGGGTCTGGAAGCTGAGTCCCTCAGGACGTCAATACTTGAGAAAATGAATGCATTTATAATGCATGAGGCGTAACGCTCAGTGCAGGTGGTTTTGTAACTGCAGTACTTTGGAAAAAAACTACCCAGGGAAACTCATAGAATCACTTGTTTCCAAAAGTCCTGAGATCATCAAGCCCAACTATCCCTGTCCACTACTGAACCATCCCCCAAGCACCTCGTCTGTCTGGCTCTTGAACCCCCCCCAGGGACAGGGACTCCACCACCACCCTGGGCAGCCTCTGCCAGTGCCCGAGAACTATTTAGGTGAAGAATCATAGAATCATAGNTCTCTACAACCTCCTTCCAGGTAGTTATAGAGAGCAATGAGGTCTGAAGAAATCTTTCCTGATTTCCAATCTAAACCTGCCCTGCCACAACTTCAGACCATTCCCTATCATCCTATTGCCTGTCATCTGGGAGAAAAGAGCAGCAGCCACCTCACCACAACCTCCTTTCAGGGAGTTGTAGACAGCGATTAATTATCCTGTCCAGAGCCCAGGGTCCAAGCAGACGCTTTTGCCTGCTCCCAACTCCAAGAGCTGTGCTCATCTGGAGGCTTTTTAGAGGTTGTTTCTCACTTATTTTGGTGTTTTCTACCAAAGCTGGGCTGGTGCAATGCCAGTTCTGCTAATCACTGCAGGGGAAGGGCAGCAATCCCATGCAACAGCGCAGCAAAGTGACAGCACCAAGCCTTAAACTGCATCACTGCCCTGCTCCCCACAGTTCAGGGCCACTTCCTTCTCCACCTTTCACAGAATTCATCAGGGCTGGGTATTTCATGCTGAGGCCCCAACTGCATCATTCAGAATCCTTTCCGTTTTTTAATTAAATTTATTCTTTTCCCTGCTTTTCAAACCCAGGCTCTCCTGCTGGCTGCATTTCTCTCTCTACTGAGGGTAATGCCTTCTGTCTATGATCTACACACTGAAAACTTGGAGAGAGCCACCACACAGCCGCAGCAAAGCCAGGAGCCTCATTATTTGAATTGGCTCCTGTGTGGGCCGAGCTGAAAAATTAATGTTTTCTTCCTTTCTCACAAAAGCAAAACCCAGAGTCAGCTTCCATGAGTCATCCCAGAACTGCAATTAAAGAATCCAAGTTGCTGTGCCCACACTCTGGTTGCTTTTCCCTCGTGCACAAAAACCCTCAGAACAAAAGTGAGTTTCCACTGCCTCTGCTCAGAGCTCCAGTGCTACATGAACAGGAGAAGCAGCCCCTGGTAACACAATTAAATGATAGAAATCTACTTGAAATAGCTCAAAAATTCTAACTATGTAACAGGAATAACAGGGAAAAAAGGATCAGAAAAGGCCTGAAGTCCTTCATTTAAAAAGCAATTATGATTTGTTAAGCAGATCCGGTTTCCAAGCAAGAAATGCTTCTGAGAAAAAAAAAATTACCATTTTTTAGTACCTCTAGTTCTAAGAAGGCACATCTAAACTTCTGGTCTCTGAAGACACAGAAATTTGTTAATGAACCTGCCGTATTTGACTTCCCAAAGCTGAAAGACCATTTCACCTCCATCCACAGTTCAAAACCTTTTTGGTTAAAAGGTGAAAGAGCAAGAGCGCACACTTACTGCCCAGAGGGGAAATCCTTCTCATTCACCACCGCGCAGTTGGTTAAGGACAGCTCGTCCGTGGGACACCTCGCTGCTTGCATCGGCTACGAGAGAGGGAAAACACAATCAGATAAAAGTTTTTTTTTTACCTTTACTATACCAAGCCCCAAAACTCCTGCAAATCCACAAAACACAAACAGATCTCATGAGTATTAACACACAGTGAGAGCACAGTGTGCTGGCATTGACCAATCCCTCCGTCTCTTCTCTGTTTATCCAAATGCTCCTGTTCCTTGCAGTTTTTTGTACTCAAAATCTCAGCATTTTCCGATTCCAATATCCATTATTTCGAAAATTAAAACACTGTTCCGGCTTATCACCACTGAAAAAATGACCGCAATGAATTTGGGGCCGGGGGGGGTGTCTTCCTCCTTTTATTTTCTCCAAAGTCAAAGGAGCAATCCTAGTTCAAAAGTTATCTGTTCCATGTTTTTCCCCTGCAGTTTTACACCTGGCGCAGCACCTGAAATGACCAAACACCACCATGGGCCCAGGACGCCCCATTCCCACCACGAGCGCATGGCACACAGGGGAGAGCAGAGCCCATGGGGAACCTTCTACATCCCAACCCACCCAACACTGCGGGGCTGTTCCACCAAACAGGTGCTGGGAGATGAAGATGGGGCACAAAATTCTTCTAGGATGGAAATTAAGACAAAGTTGAACTGGCCCTGCAGGACAATATTTTTAGATTCAAAGCACAACTGTGTTCTTTATCAGATATGAATTTGCAGGCAGAGCAACAGAAACTATTTGTTAGTGTCAACCCATGGCTAAAAGCAATCAGAGCGGATTTTCTCTTCAGACACCCTTAAACCCCAGAAACGAGAACAGGAAACGAGCTGAGCCCAGCGCACAAAGCCAGGTCATTTCCCAGGACTTGAGATGCTGCTCAGCATTCCCTTCCCGACCCTCTGGGCTCTTTGAGAGCAGAATATTCACCTCGGTGGGGATGGAAACCAGCCGGCCCAACAGCTCAAGCTAGCATTCCTCATCACAGTGTAATTACAGAACCATGGAATGATTTGGGTTGGAAGAGACCTCAAAGCACATCCAGCTCCATCCCTGCCACGGCAGGGACACCTTCCACTGGATCCAGTTGCTCCAAGCCCCATCCAACCTGGCCTTGAACCCCTCCAGGGATGGGGCAGCCACCACTGCTCTGGGAAACCTGGGCCAGGGCCTCCCCACCCTCACAGCAAAACATTTCTCCCCAACATCTCATCTCAATCTCTCCTCCTGCAGCTCAAAACCATTTCCCCTCATCCTCTCCCTGCACACCCTGATCCAGAGGCCCTCCCCAGCTTTCCTGGAGCCCCTTGCAGAACTGGGAAGCTGCTCTAAGGTCTCCCCAGAACCTTCTCTTCCAAAAACAACTCCTCAGTTTTACTGAGTGGTGCCCAATTGGTCTTGGGTTCTGTGACAACAGGAAAGCGTTCCGTGCTTGCCTTTGGAACAGATTGATCCATCTGAATCAAAAGGGCAATAAGAGACTCGATTAAATACTCTGGTAATAGAAAATTATATGAACATCCGTGAACTTTGGAGTTTAGCAGGCGATGGGGCTCGCTGCCTTTGGGCACTTCACAAGCCAAACCATTCGGCATCCCAGCATCTGCTATGTGAGGGGACCCTGGTGAAGGGCATGTCCTGATAAACGCATTAGGGAGGATATTTTGAGAAAACTGACCCCAGAGCTTCGGATTAAGCCATTTCCAGCACCAGTCCTCAACTGCATTTTTAATCCTCACTGACAAAGTGCTTCCTACACCCTAACAGTGAGCGCCCGGCACAGTAGCTATGCTGCTGTTATTCCTCTCTGTGTCTGGGAACAGGCAACCTTTCCTTTAAGGAAACGGATAAATGTAAAGGAGTGCATTTCAAATCCAGCACCAAGTGCTCCTTCTCCAAGTACACAATGACAGGTGCACAGCAAAACATCCTTGGGTATCCAACACGTGAAATACAACTGCAAGGGGA
This sequence comes from Piaya cayana, assembly GCA_013389865.1. NCBI lineage: Eukaryota > Metazoa > Chordata > Aves > Cuculiformes > Coccyzidae > Piaya > Piaya cayana. The sequence continues at coordinate 14,943 of WAAB01021339.1, forward strand.
GCAGCTGTGCCAGCCATCCCATAGCCCTGCACATTCTCCATCTGCGCTATCTGGCAGCAGCTCATTTCTCCACTGGAAACACCCAAAACTTCAGACGGCATCCCAAGCCCCCGCTGTGCTCCCAGCTCTCCGGTGGGTGCCCCCCCTCCAGCTCCAACCCCATTCTGCAGAACTCAGACACATTATCAAGACGCACAAGTGGTTTAACATAACACAGCTCACACACAAGGGCATCGCTCAGAGAGCACAGGTTTTCATGAGTGCACAGGGGACACTGAGAAAACATGGTCATTCCAGACATGAATAAACTGGAAGGCACCCAGACAAGGCAGAGGAACGTACTCTCCACTGAATCAAGAGTCTTTCTCTCTTCTCTCGCCAGTGCCCACAGCCCCAGCTGCTGCTCAAAGGGATCCTCGCCTTGCCAAGCACCTGAGCTGCCGCAGCGAGGACACAGACACTGGCTGCTAAGGAACTTTTCCTCCCATAAATGCAGCAGGTCAGAGCTGCGACACTACCAGAGCCCAGAGGCTCTCACGCACCAGTGGTGGAACCATCAAGAAACAGTTTAAGCTCTTGCACTTTGGGTTCCAGCCTCCAAGGACACCAACACCACGGACTCCTGGTACCCCACACCTTCTCGTCCCCCTGTCACCCCACACTCCTGCTGCCTGCTCACACACCACACGCCAGGGAACGGAGAAGCAGAACCCTTAGCATTATTTCTAACAAATCTTCAAGTAAATCTACAGGAGCTAATTTTATGCTACCCAGCAGGTTACTCCTAGCAACTGAGCAAGGTGGCACGAAGCTCAGCTCCAACAAAGCGCTAGAGCAGACCCCGCAGCCGACAGCAAATGCCATCTGCTGCCTCACGCTGCCATCAGGCTGAAGGGAACCACAGACACCTCTGCAGAGCACAGCGACGCCAGTGTCCACGACACAGGCACAGGAGCAAATGCCGCCTTCCCCACCTCCAGTTACTGCTCTGGTTGACACAAGGGGACTCCAAGGACAGTGATGCTCTGAAGCATCCTCAGCGAGAGGCGCCCAGCATCCACCTGCAGTCACACAGCGCCTGCTATTACATCCATGTCTACGCAGAGCTCTCTTCCAACATTCCATCTGTTTTCAAGAGGAAAATAAGACCACGTGATGCACCGAGACCAAAGTGAAGGACCTCAACTTTAGATGCATGACAAGGCAGGAACATTGCCTCTGCTTTTCTGCTACCAAGCGGATGGCAACAAGGAAAACAGCGCACAGAGGCTCCGTGACGCTGATGTTACCCTTACAAAGAACAAACACCTTCACTACACAACCCACCACCACCACCTGCACAGGTAGGGAGGACCTGGTCCAGGTTGCCCAGAGCAGTGGTGGCTGCCTCATCCCTGGAGAGGTTCAAGGCCAGGTTGGATGGGGCTTGGAGCCCCTGATCCAGTGGGAGGTGTCCCTGCCCATGGCAGGGGTGGAACTGGATGGGCTTTGAGGTCCCTTCCAGCCCAAACCATTCTGTGATTCTATGATTGAGTCTATGATCTCTAATCCTTCTGAGATTTTTTTTCCTAAGCTGCATGGATTCCAATGTTGCCCCACAAAACCAGGAAACTGCGTTGTTCTGGCATTTGAGGAGAACTCAAGGCAGGAAGCAATGCCAACCTATAAGCGTATTTCCATACATACATAAAAAAGCAGCTTTCCTACTTCAGGATTTCCAGACAAGCATCCAAAGCAAATGCAAAGCACTGCTGGTTTAAAACATGACTGGGGTGAAGAAGCACCTCCCATATGAGGACAGGCTGAGAGAGTTGGGCTTGTTCAGCCTGGAGGAAAGAAGGTTCCAAAGAGACCTTATAGCAACCTTCCAGTACCTGAATGTGGCCTACAAGAAAGCTGGAGATGGACTATTCATAAAGGCTTCTGGTGATAGCATGAGGGAGAATGGGTATAAATTGGAGAAGGGCAGATTTAGGCTTGATATAGAGGAGAAATTTCTTCACAACGAGAGTGGTGAAGCACTGGAACAGGTAGCCCAGTGAAGTCATGACTTCCCCATCCCTGGAGATGTCAAGGCCAGGTTGGATGGGCCTTGTGCAGCCTGATCCAGTGGGATGCACATGGCAGGGGTCTGGAACTACATGATCTTTAAGGTCCCTTCCAACCCCAACTATTCTATAATGAATAACAAACTCTGGATAATTACACACAGCACAGCACATCACATCGTGGCGTGGGCGAGCACAGTACAAAAAGATGGTTAATAATTGTGAATTGTTAAGGCTGCTGACAGAGGAAGCTGAAGCAAACCACATTTCCTATCACTCAGAGCCCACATGAGAGAAGCTGGTGGTGCACAACAGGCGGACACCGCTACCTGCCAGGGGTTACTGAGCTAAAATATTCCTATTCCCTGCTGAGGCAGAGATTCTCTCCATTGGAACAGCTTAACTCATTTCATTTCCTAATCCTACCCAGCAGATTATGGAGCAGCTTCCAAAGCTGAGGCAGGTTTTGTTCTGTGCAGTTTCACAGGGTTTGTATAAGCCAAGTACTGTCTGTGACAGGTTTAAATTTGTTACTGTAAACCATACAGATACTCATGCACACCACACAGATAATGTCTGTCGTGCCAAAGCCAGCAGACAAGCGCTAGGAAACGTGGCAACTCCAGGTACTGGGAATTTGCATTTCCTCTGTAGAGCCCACTGCCAGCTGCCAAGAAACACGGATTCCCACTCCAAAAAGTATCTAAACTCTGCTCTAACGGCCAGTAGGCAGCAGAGTAAAATCGCAGAATCATTAAGGTTGGAAAAGAGCTCTCAGTTCATCCAGTCCAACCATCAGCCCAACGTCACCGTGCCAACTACACCATGTCTCAGAGTATCATGGTCACACGCTATTTTAACCCCTCCAGGGATAGAGACCCACCATTGCCCTGGGCAGCTTCTGCCAAGGCTTTTTCAGCAAAGAATGTCCAATCTAAGCCTCCTCTGGTACAACTTGAGTCCATTTCCTCTCATCCCATCACTTGTTACTTGGGAGAAGAGACCAGCACCCACCTCGCCACAATCTCCTTTCAGGGAGCTCTAGAGAGTGGTCAATAAGCAGCTTTAAGCCCAGAGCTTCATCCACCCAGAAGTCAGGGCAGGAGTTATCCCCAGGAAGAACACTTAGTCCACGTTTAGTCAGGAACAAGTAGCTCTGTGCCCATCTGGCACTGGTGTGGCAGCACAGCTGATGCAAAGTTGCTCAGTCAAACCCTCTTTCACCACTAAAAGCCTGCAAATAAAATAATTTTGAACACTGAAAGGAAGAATGGACATTAAAGGAGCTCTGAAGAGAAACTGCAAACTGAGATGATGTTTTGCAGACCCTACGTCATCCAAAGTTCTGCTCCTGATGGAAAACAGACACGCGGGAACCATTGCCCCACGTAAAGATCCAACAGTCCAAGACTGAAGAAGAATATGAAAACTGGAGACCCCAGGAGGCAGCTGCACACAGACAACAAACACAGCACTGGCACATGGAAAGAAGAGCTGCAGCAGAGCCAGGTCAGCAACAGCCTGGGAGAATAAGATAAACCAAACCCCTCCAGCACAGGAAATCCCAGAGAGGACTGGGGCCGATTCCTCTCCACACACCCCATGGAGCTGGACAACAGAGAGCAAAACCAACTCCATACTAAAGGGCAGAAGAAATGGGGATAAAATGACAGCTCTGGTACCGCAGCTCAGGAGCAGCAGATAAGGGTCTTGACAGCAGAGGAAGCTGGGGCTGTACCAGCCCACAGTGGGGAACTGCCCAAGGCAAAACCAAAACTCCTTTCAGGAAGGCGTTCAGTAGTATTTATGGAAGGAAGGATGACACAGTGACTACAGCAGGAACCAGACCCAGCAGCAGGAGATGTCCCAAACACTACAACTCTAAAATTTAGTAAAAAAACCCAGGATGTTACTCATTTGCAGAAGGATTTTTTGGACATCTCAAAAGAGCTGCAGCTACCAGAAAAGATCAAACACCCCCAGACAGCTTTCTGGAACAGCAGGCTTGGCAAGACAGGCTTATACTCCAGACCTCCAACTATGAGGAGCACCCCACTGAGCCCGGCCGGTCTGGCACACCAACCCCCAGCACAGGCAGCGCTGTCTGGCTGCTCAGCACCGGCCCTCCCATCATCTCCATCGACCTCCAGTTCACTTTGCTGGAAGCTTTGACACTTGCTAGGAAGCAGCTGCAGTCTCTCGATAACCAGCTCAAAAAATACCAATTTTCTTCTCCCATCAAAAGAGGAACACTTTAGGGAAGATAAAATCTCAGAATTAATATTCAAACATTTGGCAAAGCGAGGGAACTTTGTGCAAGTCAATGCCAAGATGGCCTCCAGACCGAGTCCAGGTGAGAATGATGTGATGCAGCCCTCCTCCCCGCACACCAATCATGCCAGCCCACTGCTAGGAGGCACCTTGCTCAGTGCACTCGAACACATCACATGCACACCAGTTGCACAGACACAACGTGAGAGAGGGAGGAGTCCACACCTCCACCTCCCGAACCATCCAGGGCTGGGAATGGCACAGGAATGTTCTTCCCTGTGTTGTCTCGTGCCTGCATCACTGGCACCTTTCCATTTCTTGCCTAATAACAACCAGAGGTGTCTGTGTAAGCGGAGGAGGTCAGGCTCCACCTTTAGCAACACGGACACCAGTGGGTCCTNCCATCAGCCCAACGTCACCGTGCCAACTACACCATGTCTCAGAGTATCATGGTCACACACTTTTTTAACCCCTCCAGGGATGAAGACTCCATCATTGCCCTGGGCAGCTTCTGCCAAGGCTTTTTCAGCAAAGAATGTCCAATCTAAGCCTCCTCTGGTACAACTTGAGTCCATTTCCTCTCATCCCATCACTTGTTACTTGGGAGAAGAGACCAGCACCCACCTCGCCACAATCTCCTTTCAGGGAGCTCTAGACAGTGGTCAATAAGCAGCTTTAAGCCCAGAGCTTCATCCACCCAGAAGTCAGGGCAGGAGTTATCCCCAGGAAGAACACTTAGTCCACGTTTAGTCAGGAACAAGTGGCTCTGTGCCCATCTAGCACTGGTGTGGCAGCACAGCTGATGCAAAGTTGCTCAGTCAAACCCTCTTTCACCACTAAAAGCCTGCAAATAAAACCAGTTTGAACACCGAAAGGAAGAACAGACATTAAAGGAGCTCTGAAGAGAAACTGCAAACTGAGATGATGTTTTGCAGACCCTACGTCATCCAAAGTTCTGCTCCTGATGGAAAACAGACACGCGGGAACCATTGCCCCACGTAAAGATCCAACAGTCCAAGACTGAAGAAGAATATGAAAACTGGAGACCCCAGGAGGCAGCTGCACACAGACAACAAACACAGCACTGGCACACAGCAAGAAGAGCTGCAGCAAAGCCAGGTCAGCAACAGCCTGGGAGAATAAGATAAACCAAACCCCTCCAGCACAGGAAATCCCAGAGAGGACTGGGGCCGATTCCTCTCCACACACCCCATGGAGCTGGACAACAGAGAGCAAAACCAACTCCATACTAAAGGGCAGAAGAAATGGGGATAAAATGACAGCTCTGGTACCGCAGCTCAGGAGCAGCAGATAAGGGTCTTGACAGCAGAGGAAGCTGGGGCTGTACCAGCCCACAGTGGGGAACTGCCCAAGGCAAAACCAAAACTCCTTTCAGGAAGGCGTTCAGTAGTATTTATGGAAGGAAGGATGACACAGTGACTACAGCAGGAACCAGACCCAGCAGCAGGAGATGTCCCAAACACTACAACTCTAAAATTTAGTAAAAAAACCCAGGATGTTACTCATTTGCAGAAGGATTTTTTGGACATCTCAAAAGAGCTGCAGCTACCAGAAAAGATCAAACACCCCCAGACAGCTTTCTGGAACAGCAGGCTTGGCAAGACAGGCTTATACTCCAGACCTCCAACTATGAGGAGCACCCCACTGAGCCCGGCCGGTCTGGCACACCAACCCCCAGCACAGGCAGCGCTGTCTGGCTGCTCAGCACCGGCCCTCCCATCATCTCCATCGACCTCCAGTTCACTTTGCTGGAAGCTTTGACACTTGCTAGGAAGCAGCTGCAGTCTCTCGATAACCAGCTCAAAAAATACCAATTTTCTTCTCCCATCAAAAGAGGAACACTTTAGGGAAGATAAAATCTCAGAATTAATATTCAAACATTTGGCAAAGCGAGGGAACTTTGTGCAAGTCAATGCCAAGATGGCCTCCAGACCGAGTCCAGGTGAGAATGATGTGATGCAGCCCTCCTCCCCGCACACCAATCATGCCAGCCCACTGCTAGGAGGCACCTTGCTCAGTGCACTCGAACACATCACATGCACACCAGTTGCACAGACACAACGTGAGAGAGGGAGGAGTCCACACCTCCACCTCCCGAACCAGCCAGGGCTGGGAATGGCACAGGAATGTTCTTCCCTGTGTTGTCTCGTGCCTGCATCACTGGCACCTTTCCATTTCTTGCCTAATAACAACCAGAGGTGTCTGTGTAAGCGGAGGAGGTCAGGCTCCACCTTTAGCAACACGGACACCAGTGGGTCCTCGCTGGCAACTCTTTACACTCAGTGTACACTGAACATCTCCCCCTGTTTTCATCTCAGACAACGCATGTTCCCTTCTCCAGCCATTTCTTCCATCTCAGCTCATTAAAGCCACAGCATCAGGACGGGAGTGCCCCTCTCAGCAATCAGACAATGTTGGTTTTTAGGGTGGTGACTGCAGATTTCCCTCTGCTGGTAGAGCTCACAACCAAACGAGTTCTGTTGGCAGCAGGACCTTTGTCACCCTAACGCCGTCTCACCCAGCGCAGGCGAGATGCACACAGCTCTGGGAACCTGGCTGTACTCTCCACCAGTTTGCAGTGTTACCAGGAACACAACTGACAGTGCCAAGACTGAAGGTTTGCCTGATCTACAAGAGCAGGAGAAACAGGGGCACTGAAGGAGAAGTTCCACAAGGTACTGGTATCGCACAGCACCCCCAGCCCAACCGAATGGGCTGCTTTGCCCAGAGACATCATCCCCCGCACCAGCTCTTTACAACATGATCATGAAACAGATTTCAGAAAATCACTTCTTCCTATAACCAGCATGCTGCTCCCTGACGTGTCCTCATAATCATCAACTCCACCTTCCAGTTAAGCAATAACAATGTAGAATATCATAGAATCACAGAATCACAAGGTTGGAAAAGACCTATCGGAACATCGAGTCCAACCATTCCCATCAATCCATTCCCATAACCCATGTCCCTCAGCACCTCATCCACCCGTCCCTTAAACACCTCCAGGGAAGGTGAATCAACCCTCCCCTCCTCTGCCGTTGCCCAATGACCCTTTCCGTGAATTTTTTTTCCTAATGTCCAGCCTAAATCTGCCCTGGTGGAGCTTGAGGCCATTCCCTCTCGTCCTGTCCCCTGTCACTTGGGAGAAGAGCCCAGGTCTCCCCTCAGCCTCCTCTTCTCCAGGATAAACACCCCCAGCTCTCTGAGCCATTCCTCATAAAGCCTGTAATGCGCATCTGTAATTAACACCTCCATTTCTGGAGTGGAAGCTGCCTCGCACTTCTTCTGTGAGCCAAGATGATCAACAGTTTAATTACAGGGAGCTGCTGCTCATTGGGTTTCACTTAAAGCTCTTTAGATGAAAATGCCAAAAGGGATGAAACATCCCACAGCCACGTCCAGAATGGTGGCCTAAGATACAAGCCACGGGGCTCTGACATGCTAGAAATCTGGATGCAGATTTCTACCCATTTATTCAGAGAAGTTACCCAGTTACAATAGGGCCAAGGTTAAAATATCCCCTGAAACTCGGAACGTGCCTCCCAGGAGCCCACGATGCTGCTGTCCTGGCGTGGCTGCAGCCCACCCCAACGCTGACGGCTGCGCTGGCTCTGAGCTGCCCCCGGACACTGACTCATGTTCCAAACGCTACTAGTCATAAGTAGCGTGTGTTTAAGATGCAATGCCTGGCGAGTCTTTCTCTATTCTCTCCGGCAAAAGAACACAACTCAACACAACTCCAGGGCATAAACTGCTCCAGATCTTTTGATGGAGGTCACTGCTCTGCTGCATCCCAGGAGACCGGAGGAATGAGTTGCAGCTTTTCATACTGCAAATATTTGACCTTCCCGAACTGAGTATTGGACAGAAACCCAGGAGAGCGCATTCCAGCGCGGTAGCAGGGCAGAGGAGTGCTGGCAGGGAGGAATATTCGGCCTTGATGTAACAAGCAAGAGCACTATCAGCTAGCTCAAACGCAGAGTGAAGGACACTGCTAAAAGCTTTCCTGTTTACTGTAGAAACTGTTCCTTGCTGGAATTTTTCTGTTCAAGGATCTTCTCCAATAAAACTCCACATTTCCTGAAGGTCAAAAAGGCTCCTAGAGACCATCAATTCAGTCACAGAACTCCAGTCTCAGCCAGAGAACCTCCCTGATCTCGGACAGCATCCAGACAGGAATACAAATGACTGCATCACGTAGAGACCACACCTCATCCCTCCAAAACCCACTGCAGTCACCAAGCTCCTCGCTCTCCGTCTGACGGTTCAGGAGGCAGCCAGCAGCCTCTGCACCAGGGCTCCCAAAGCTGTCCCTTTTTGGACAGCACCCAACAACTCAAAATCAGATCAAATCACACATAAAGGATTTTGGTTTTACTTCTCAGATTTTTGTGTACATTTTTATGTAAAGACAGACATCAGTGATGATTTAATTCCACAGAAAAGTACATCCTGTCTCCAAATCCATAGCCAGGGCATCCCCTAAACCTCTTCTCCTGAATGGCCTTTGTGCTTCAGGGTACAGGACACAGAACAGAGAGAGAATGAGAAAATACCTGCTGTGCTATGGGGAAAAAGCAACACTTTAGAAATTCACACTTGAACTGATCCTCAAAAGGATTCTTCCATCTTTATAGGTTTTTCCTACTAAGAACAAGTCTTAAAATTCAGCCCTTCTGACCTCTCCACAGTAAGAGAAGAGCTGAGAGGTACCAGCACCCCAAACCAGAGCCGGAGAGGCAGCCCTGACACCTCCCTGTCGCGCTCTCTGTAGGTGCGAGCTCTGGACACACCACTGCTGCAAAACCGAGCCCAGCATCAAACCAACCAAAGATGACAAGGCTCGACATCCCGCGCCCACAAACATTAACGTGGTTGAATGGCTGTCAGAGTTCTAGTCTAAATAACTCAGCACATGCTGTTGTGCTGCAGAGGCCCCGTGAGGTGGACACCAGCCTATTTGCAATGGTTTCACAGGACTGGTACGCGGCTGCAGAAGGGATCTCGGAAACAGATTGAGATTCAGATTTAGTTTTCTCCCACTTCCCTGAAACGTTGCCGAAAACCTGTTTCTCTACACAACACATTAGGAAACACTAAAAAAAGGTGAGTGCTGCTAGAAAGATCAGTACCACACTGCGAGAAGGAACTCAGTTGGTGCACCAGTGTTTCTTTAGTCGCCTGACAACGCCTGCAGCTAGGAAGGAAGATTCCACACACCAGCAGAATCAACCTTATAGCTGTAACCCACAGCACAAAATCCAGCCCTTATTATCAATTTCTACCAAACCATCCAACCTTAAACTGCCTGGGACTGACTGCAAGGAATGCAAGAGAGCACGTGTTAGTCCAGTGATGTCTGCAGCACTGCAGGACACCAGGGACACAGCCTGCCCCTCACCACCCTCCCACGGCCGCTGCACTCTCAGTGGGGCAGTTGATTTCCACAGACGTGGGCAGCACAGCTGCTCACCACGATCTCCTTCAAAGCTACTAGTGAAACCCACATTTCCTGGTACCCAAGCAAAACCAAAATGACTCCCATCCCATTCTGGGCATGAAACTCTTTCAAGAGTGACCCGTATACAGTATGGTACAAGTATGGTACATACAAGTACCAGCTACTACAAAACATCAATATTCCCTAAAGGAAAAAAAAAAACCAGTCTCTTTGACAGGGGATCATCCATCACCCACTTCCACACCACCAAGGCAACAACCAGCACACACAATTCCCTCTCTGCAGAAAGCCAAACCTCCCACCAGCTTGCACGCGTGACACTGCAGCCACACAGACCCACTCCCCTTCCTACACCACTTCTCCACGGAGCTCTCCAAGCTGGTACAGATACAGGCTGAAGCACAGCTCCTTCTGGATCAACAGCTTGGCACTAGCTGGAACGAGGCAGAGAAATCATTCAGCCTTTCTACTCTCCTTGGGGAGCTATTTCCCGACGAAGTTCAAACCAATCGGCTGCAGACTGCTCCAGTTAACTTCCAGAGGGGCGATCCTACTACAAGCAGGTCCAGGGAGGTTCTTCTCCCTCTGTACTAAGCACTGGTGAGGCTGCTCCTCAAATCCCGGGGTCAGTTCTGGGTCCCTCACCACAAGAAGGATGTTGAGGCTCTGGAGCAAGTCCAGAGAAGAGCAACAAAGCTGGGGAAGGGGCTGGAGAACAGGCCTTATGAGGAACGGCTTAGAGAGCTGGGGGTGTTTATCCTGGAGAAGAGGAGGCTGANAAGGGACGGGTGGAAGAGGTGCTGAGGGACATGGGTTAGTGTTTGATAGGAATGGTTGGACTTGATGATCCAGTGGGTCTCTTCCAACCTGGTTGTTCTACGATTCTATGATTCTAAGGGGTCTGTAACCAACCACAGACACCGCGAGGCAGTCCTGCACCATTCCCCCTTTGGCAGACACTGGTTTGTATCTCAGTAAAACCCAGTGCTCCCTTTATGCACCCAGCAATCACCACACAGAGATACAGCGTAAATCATAACCAAAACGACCATTCTTTCCAATCATCATAAACTACTTTTCCTGTACACTTCAGCCACTGTTAATCATTCTCTCTTCCTTGCGAGGAAAGCCTTTCCTTGAAGAAATCCAGCGCCATTACGGGATGGAGTAATGTACCTAGAAAATTAATGAGATCTGGCTTATCATTTGTGTAAACAATACCAGAAGATATTGCCTTTCTCTTGCATCAGGAAAGCCATTCATTTCTCTCTGTGAAAACAGGCACACACAAATGCAATCACATGAGCCTAATAAAAGAGGCAGAGCTTGCAATTGCGTTGCAGGACACTTTTCAAGCCCTAGGTCATCGTCACTGAAGCTTTCTCCACCCATTCTCCAGGTTTAAGCACCTTTTAAAAGTGCTGTCAACACAACAGCATCAGTGTTCCGGTACCAGCCTCACCTGCTGCACCTGGAGATATCACACACCTCCAGCCTCCTACCTCCATGCTTACACAAGAAGAAGCACAATCACTCTAGTGTCACGTCCTAAACATATGTTGTTGCTTGCTCATCCTGACCTCCATGTCCTCTTTGGAGCTGCTGCTATCCACGTGCAAGCTGGAGGGAGCTGGCAGCTTGTTTGCTAATTTACATTAACAACGTTCCGCACGCTGCAAGATCCGATCAAGCTCAGAAAATTACATTTAAAACTTTGCTTAAGAGCTCTCTTCACAGCATTAACTAATCTGATAATTCTGTAGCAATTATATGTGTAGATAAATCATGAAACCAGCTTCCTGGTAACCTAAGGAAAGCATCATCCACTCAAATTGCCAGATTACACAGCAATGACAGAGGACAGGACGAGAGGGAATGGCCTCAAGCTCCACCAGGGGAGGTTCAGGCTCAACATTAGGAAAAAAAATTTCACAGAAAGGGTGACTGGGCACTGGCAGAGGCTGCCCAGAGAGGGGGTTGAGTCACCTTCCCAGGAGGGGTTTAAGGGACGGGTGGACGAGGTGCTGAGGGACATGGGTTAGTGACTGATGGGAATGGTTGGACTCGATGATCCGGTGGGTCCTTTCCAACCTGGTTGTTCCATGATTCTATGAATTCAGCTCCAATCTGTTTCTTAAATGCATATAAATCCTCTTTCCTCCACCAGGTGTCCAAGCTGGTCAAAGAAAGGCCCAATTTTTCAGGTGTTGGGTAGCACAAAAGCTCCCAGCAGGAGGAAAAATCCGGGACTGATCCCTCTCCTTCCTCCCCCATCGCTACCTGCAGCACACAAAGTGCTCACTAATCCTTCCCAGCACACATGGGGAACTGAACAGTTATTCATCAAACCAGTTTCCTCTGTCGACTAGGCGTGCTGAAATGACTCAGGGGAGCCAGGGAGAGAGGCAGAACAAGACCCCACAGCTGGAGTGGGTTTTGCTACTAGAAGTCTTAGGAGGACATTTGTTATGGCTGAAACACTCCTGCCACTGACAAAGCTTCTGGCAAGAGAAACTGGAAAAAGGGGAGTCAAACCCACAGCTTTTGGGGGGCAAGCCAGAAGGTGAGAGCACATCTCCAGAGCAGGGGCAGAGAAGCTCTCAGCAAGAGACTGCCAAGCAGGCAGGTTTGTGCCCCGTTAGCCAGCAGCCGTTCAGGTGGCCTTCGAGAGCAGAGCTCTTGCCTGTGCCGCACAGCTCAACCCCGGGCCAAGCTGCTCACAGCTCCTGGAGTCACCGTTGCTCTGCATCACACACCACGCCACTGCACCCCCTGTGCTGCACCCACCCTCAGGCCACCACACGAAACCTGCCAGAAAACCCATCCCCACAGCCTCAACCGCCAAACGGTTTGGCTACAGCAGAAGGTTTCAGCCTGGAGCAGGCATTAAGGGAAAATGTGACTTTCACCAGCTGATCCCCAGCAATGCAGGACAGATGACAGCAAGGAGCAAGCTTAGCAGCATCCTGCAATGCTCAGAGACAGCTGCCTGAAACAGAGGGAACAAGGTGCTACGAAAGGTGGTTTGACTCTTTCTACACATTTTTGGTGGTTTGGGCCACTCGCTGATGTCATCCAAGCAGTCACCAACACGGGATTTTGTATTTTTAAAATGAATGTGAAATAAAAGCCCTGCACAGCCCTTAAAGTGTGTTTAATGCAACACAATCTGGACCCACATCACAACGTGGCATTGGGTGGTGCCCACAGGACAGAGGAGTCTCCAGGGCCTCCAAGAACTCTGTTCCACATCTCATCGCCCTGAATCACCAGGGCCTCATAACACCCGGGGGGGACTCCAAAATCCTGCCGCCTTCCATGGGGAGTCACAAAGAGCCTCAGGGAATCCCACAATCCTGCCCCACATCCCAGAGTACCAAGGGCTCACCCCATCCTGAGAGCATCCTTGGAGGACCCTGCCNAATTCTGTTGCACATCTCATCGCACCAAGGAATCACCAGGGCCTCACAGCACCCAGGAGGGACCCCAAAATCCTGCCGCCCTCCTTGGGGAGTCACAAAGGGCCTCAGGGAATCCCACAATCCTGCCCCACATCCCAGAGTACCAAGGGCTCACTCCATCCTGAGAGCATCCTTGGAGGACCCTGCCACACAGGCCACAGGGAGAAGGTCATCACAGCCCCACAGCAGCCCTAGGGCTACCCAAAGCCCTGCCCTGCTCCCCCCAGGGCTGCTGCAGGCTCCCAGCACCCTCAGGGCACCCTGATCCCTGCCAGCAGCACCAAGGGATCACCAGGGCTTCACAGCATCCTCAGGGGTCCCCACAATCCTGCCCCACAGGGAGAGGGGATACCGAGCCAGGGGGCTCCTGAGGAAGCTCTAGAAGCTCAATCCTCAACACCAAGGGGTCACCACAGCCTCCCAGCACGCCCAGGGCACCTTAAAATCCTGCCTCATACCCACAGGGAGAGGGGCCACCCTGCCCTCACGGCACTCCTGAAGGAATCCCATAGTCCTGTCCACTCCCACATAACCAAGGGGTCACCCCAGCACCCTCAGAAGACCCCAAATCACTGGGAGTGAGGGGGTGTCACCACAGCTCCCTCAAGGACCCCCACAGCCTCACAGCACTCTCAGGAGACCCCATACAACTGCAGGGGCCACCACAGCCTCACAGGACTCCAGGCACCCCCTAAAGCACCGTGGGGGTCACCATGGCTTCACAGCACCCCGGGAGCCCCCAAGAGGGGGGGAGAGGTCACCACAGTCCCAGAGCACCCCCAGGGACCCTCACTGCCCCACAGCTCCCCTGGGGGATTCCAAATCACTGGGGTGAGGGCTAGGGGGGCACGATGGCTTCACAGCACCCCCAGGGGCCCCCAAACCAGTGAGGGGGTCACCACAGCCACACAGCACTATCAGGGTCTCCCAAACCACTGGGAGGGTCACCAGATCCTCAGAGGACCCCTAGGGGACCCTCCCAAACTACTGGAGGGGGTCACGGCAGCCACCCCAGGAAACACCAGATCACTGGCGGGGGGCACCACAAACCAAGAGCACTCCCAGAGACACCCACAGCTCACTAGGGATGGGGGCACCACAGCCCCACAGAACCCCTGGGGGACCCCACACCACTGTGGGGGGCAGGGGGGCAGTCACCGCAGACCCTCCAGGAGTCCCCAAATCACTAGGGGTTCACCACAGCCCCAGAGCAACCCTAGGGGCCCCCAATGTACCCCTAGGGGAATTTAAACCACTGAGGGGGTACCCCTAACCACTTGGGGGGGGCACAGCCCCACAGAACCCCTAGGGTCCTCACATCACCTCCAACAGCCTCCAACACAGCCCCACAGGAGATCTCAAACCACTGGGGGTTCACAACAGCCTCAGAGCTCCTCCAGAGACCCCCACTGCACCCCGGGGGGGCATCACAGACCCAGAAGCACCCCAGGGACTCACACAGCCTCACAAGCAACCCTGAGAGGGCACCACATCCCAGAGCACCCCAGAGACCCTGAGAGCCTCACAGCACCCTTGGGGGGGCACCAGAGCACCCTCAGGGACCCTCATTGCACCCCTTGGGGGACATCACAGCCCCAGAGCACCCCCAGGGACCCCCACAACCTCACAGCATCCCTGAAGAGGCGTCGCAGCCCCAGAGCACCCCCAGGGACCCCCCAACGCACCCCTGGGGGAACTCAAATCACTGGGGGAGGGGATCACAGCCCCACAGGACCCCGAGGGAACCCCCTATTATTGGGGAGGTGGTCACCACAGCCCTACAGGAGACCCCAAACCAATGTGGGTGTCACCAGAGCCCCAGAGCACCCCCAGGAGACCCCCAACGCACCCCTGAGGGGCCACAAACCACTGGGTCGGGGGGCACCACGGCTTCATAACACCCTCAGGGATTCCAGATCCCCTCCACAGCCGCACTGCCCAACCGTCCTCAGTGCCAGGAGGCCCTGGGTGCCTCGGAGGCCGGTCAAGTTCGCCCCCCCCCGACTCTCACCCCGCACTTACCCGCCCCGCCATGTTGCCGCGCGCCCGCAGAAGCCCGCAGCGTCCGCCCCGCCCCGCGGCCGCCAGGAGGCGGGACCCGAGCGCGGAGGCGGTCGCTGATTGGCCGATCCGCCCGCAGTCTCTGACAGGCGAAACTGATGTCGGCTGCCCATTGGCCGAGCAGCGGAGGGGCGGGCCTTGATGTTGCCCGTCAGTTGAGAGCCCTGCGGTGATTGGTGAAGAGATCAGTGGGCGGGTCTTACTATTGCTCGTCAGCTGAGAGCCCTGCGGTGATTGGTTGAGGGGGCGGGAGCGGAAGCGCGGGTGTCGCGCGGCTGTTGAGCGCCGCGCTCGGAGCCGGGCGGGGATGGGAGACGGGGCTGGGTTGGCTTGGCTTGCGGTCGTGGCCCTTCAGGGTCTGCTGGGCTCTTTCAGAGCCTGCCAGGCTCTGTCAGGCGTTGTCACGCTCTCTTGGGGTCTCTCCAGCTTTGTCGTACTCTGCCAGGCTCTGCTGGGCTTTCTGAGGGTCTTCAGGGCTCTTGTCAGGGTCTGCTGGGCTCTCTCGGGGTCTGCCGGGCTCTTCCAGGGTCTGCCAGGCTCTGTCAGGCTCTCTGAGGCTCCCTGAGGGTCTGTTTGGCTCAGTCGGGGTCTGGGCTCCCTGTGTGCCCCAGGCCCCGTGGAGGGACCCCAGCACCCTGTTCAGGGGGGGGTTTGGCAGCACCTCAAGCAGTTTAACCCTGCCGAGCAGACAGGGAACCAGCACAGCAGCTGCTGAGGGGTCACAGGGGCCACCTCCACCCTATGGATTCCCTCCTTTTGCAGTGCTTGTCCTTTCTGCTCTGCACCAACAGTGTGAGTTTATGCTTTGTGCTAGAAATTACAGGTGTGCACAAGTCCCAGAGTTGAATGATGGACTTCAGAGTCTCCACTCCAGCCCCAGTGCTTGTCAGAGCCTGGAGTTACACCAGTCAGGTTCTAACACCCATGGTTGCACCTTCATTTACAGCACAAGGGCTGCAGCTCTTGCATCTCCATGGAGCTGGTCCTGTTCAAGCACCTAATGAGTCTTTGCAGCCTGAGTTCTGGATATGGATCTGCACAGCAGATAGGCTTGAAATGAGGCTTCACTCGTAAGGGCAAGAGATCCAGTTGGATAAACTGCCCCATGCTAAGGCATTAATAGCTGGATCACAGGGCTCTATCCCTGTAAAACATGAGGTGGTTTTACAAAATGATGGGATGGTTTGGGCTGGAAGGGACCTGAAAAGGTCACCCAGTTCCAATTCCCTGCCACGAGCAGGGACACATCCCACTGGATCTGGTTGCTCTGAGCCCCATCCAGTCTGGCCTTGAACACCTCCAGGGAGGGGGGCATGACGACTTCCCTGGGCAATCTGGGCCAGGGCCTCCCCACCCTCATTGTGAAAAATTACTTCCTAATGTCTAATCTAAAAAATGCAAACCCTAAACTATCAGGCTGTGCATTCCGGTTGGCCTGATGTACTGAGCTGCAGGGAAGCCCGATGCAGCAGAAGGCAAGCGGGTGGGAACTGGGTTAAAAGTACTTTTGGACCTTGAATCCTTTTATATTGATTCCTTGTAAGCCTGTGGTTTCACCACCACTTGCTGGTGATTCTGTAGGATGACAAACATTGGTGATGCTGTTAGCTTCCACCTAATCACAGAATCATGGAATGGTTTGGGTTGGAAGGGATCTCATAGCCTGTCCAGCCCCACCCTCTGCTGTGGGCAGGGGCACGTCCCACTGGATCAAGGTCCCCAAACCCTAAACACATCACATGGCTTTTGAGAGATTACAGTAGAACCCAGGTTCCCCATTCTCTCCTGTCGCCATCAGTAGGTTGGTTAAGCCTGACTTTGTTGCAGCGATTCGTCTCTGCTTGAAACCACCTTCACTTATGCTCTGCCCCTTTGGGATTGGCTGCCTTCAGTGTTTGGTGTGCTTGAATCATGGAATGGTTTAAATTGGAAGAGACCTCAAAGCCCATCCAGTCCCACCCCTGCCATGAGCAGAGACACCTCCCACTGGATCCAGTTGCTCCAAGCCCCATCCAACCTGGCCTTGAACCCCTCCAGGGATGGGGCAGCCACCAATGCTCTGGGAAACCTGGGCCAGGGCCTCCCCACCCTCACAGCAAAACATTTCTCCCCAACATCTCATCTCAACCTCCCCTCTTGCAGCTGAAAACCATTTCCCCTCATCCTCTCCCTGCACTCTCTGATCAAGAGCCCCTCCCCAGCTTTCCTGGAGCTCCTTGCAGAACTGGGAAGCTGCTCTAAGGTCTCCCCAGAGCCTTCTCTTCCAAAAACAACTCCTCAGTTTTACTGAGCGGTGCCCAATTGGTCTTGGGTTCTGTGACAACAGGAAAGCGTTCCGTGCTTGCCTTTGGAACAGATTGATCCATCTGAATCTCAAGGGCAATAAGAGGCTCAATTAAATGCTCTTGTATTAGAAAATTATATGAACGTCCATGAACTTTGGAGTTTAGCAGGCGATGAGGCTCACTGCCTTTGGGCACTTACTTCACAGACCAAAGCATTCGGCATCCCAGCATCTCCTATGCGAGGGGACCCTGGTGAAGGGCATGTCCTGATAAACGCATTAGGGAGGATATTTTGAGAAAATTGACCCCAGAGCTTTGGATTAAGCCATTTCCAGCACCAGTCCTCAACTGCTCAAAACCATTCCCCTCATCCTGTCCCTGCAGTTCCTGATCCAGAGCCCCTCCCCAGCTTTCCTGGAGCCCCTTTCAGCGCTGGAAGCTGCTCTAAGGTCCCCCCCAGAGCCTGCTCTGCCCCAGACTGGGGGCCCCAGCCCCAATCACTCCAGGACTGCGCAGCTCCCAGCGCTGTCTCCAGGTGAATAACGTTCCCGCGCGCCCTCATTGGCGGGAGGCGCGACGAGGCGGTTTTTCATTGGGCGTCGCCGGCGGGCAGCGACCAATGGCAATAAAGCCCCGTTGCCACGCGAGCTCTCGACGTCCGGCAACCGCGTGGAGACGGGCCCCGCTCACGCGGCGCGAGGGGGCGGGGCAGGGACAGGGTTGGCTCCTTCTCATTGGCTCCTCGTCGGCCGCGCGGGTGAGACGCGGCTTCTCATTGGTCGCGCGTTTGAGAGGCGACTCCTCACTGGTCGCGAGGACACTCGGTGCCGCCCAGTGGCGTTGGGGCGTTGCCCGGGGCCGTTGGGCTGTGGTGACGGCGCCGCCCTGGCTGTGCGGGTCGCCCGCTGCCCATAGGTGCCCAGCGGGGCTGCGTATGGAGGTGAGACCGGGATCAGGACCGGGGACCGGGGTGAAGTGCCCAGGGGAAGCCGGGGGGAGGCTGGGCAGCGCTCTTAGACACCCCCATGACCGTAGCCGGGCGGGGCCCCCTCGCTCTGTGCCTCCCTGTCGGTAGCCAGGTCGGGACGCTGAGGTAGAAGTGTGGGGAAAAAGGCGTTTTGTTGTCTTGGGAAGGTTAAATATGAGGCAAAAGGGAGTGTGCATGGTGTGAGGGAGCCTGGGTGTTGTCCCCAGCTGTCGCTGAGGGGTTGGAGCGACTGGATCGAGCCCTGTGAGGGAAGGAAATGGCAGAATTGTGGGATGTTCGGGTTGGAAGGCATCGCCGAGCCCATCCAGTGCCCCCGCGGGCAGCCAGCCCTTCCAGGGGTCAGCACCTCAAAAACCAAAGGGATCACACAATAGTTCGGGTTGAAAGGGGCCTCAAAGCCCCTCACGGCCCACCTCCTGCCACAGGCAGAGACACCTCCCACTGGATCAGGGGCTCCAAGCCTCATCCAGCGTGGCCTTCAACACCTCCAGGGATGTAGCAGCCACTACTGCTCTGAGAAAGCTGGGCCAGGTCCCCTCATCATGAAGAATTTCTTCCTAATGTCTAATTTAAAACTTTCCCCTTCCAATTTAAAGCCATTCCTCCTTGTTCTATCATTCTAGGCCCTTGTAAAAAGCCTCTCTCCAGCTTTCCTGGAGCCCCAGCACTGGAAGCTGCTCTAAGGTCTCCCTAGAGCCTTCATTCTCCAGGATGAACAAGCCCAACTCCTTATAGCAGAGGTGCCCTAGCCCTCAGGTCATCTCCGTGGGCTTCTCTGGGCCTGGTCCAACAATTTCCCTGAGGAGACAGCCTAAGGCCAGGCTCTGAGCTGCTCACCCATTTATCCTGTGCCTAAGGAAAAGCAGGGAAAAGTAGAGCTTTACTACAGAGGGTGTTACCACATCGGTGTAACCACAGTGCACATGAGAGGGAAGATCATGCTGTGGGACCCATGCATGAGATGTAGAGGCTGGTTTCATCCTCAGATGGCTGCAGAAGAACATCTTTTTAAGAGGTGTTCTTATTCACCATGCTTTCAGAGCACTTATCCTGTGCAACTTGGACTTTTTCTGAGTTGAATCAGCATTTCTCATGACCTGCTATGCTAATATTTAAATGTTTTAAATAGTATGCAGATAGATTTTATTTGCAAGGTAATGGGATTTTTAGCTGGTGTGTCTTACTTTAAGTTTTCCTTGTGTACTTAACCTGAATAATAAGGAAAGAGGAGGAAAGATACCTCGCTCTGTTGTTTTCATACCTTGCTCCTACTTTCTGTCTGTTTCTAAGCATTTCCAGGGCAGTGGTGGGAATAGGGATGTTTCTTAGGCGAGAGTTGTTTCTCCCATAGGTAGAGAACGTGGCAATTTTCCACCGTGGTTCCTGGTATATGCCCCAAATTCCAGCTGCTGGAATTTGAATATTCATAAATATGTGTCCGTTTGACATAATCAATGTAATAGGAACAGTGGTGAAAGGAGGAGAGGTGTCTGGCAAGGCACGGAAGGCCAAAAGACTCTCCTGCTGATGAGAGGGATGATAATTCCACTTCTATAGTTCCTGTTCTTTCCTGGCGGCTCAGCCCTTTGGAATCTCAGCCAGTGTAAACAGAGAGAATGTGGGTTTGCTCTTATTCTGCGTGTCCTCAGTCCTTAAATACTTTGTAAATATCTTGTGGCTTGTTGGATTAAACTCTAATCTAAGGAGAAATAGGAAAGAGTTCTACTGTCAATACAGTAGTACCTGACAACTCACATGGGCAGAAGGCACCAGAGAAGTTAACATTGGTGTAAAACGTGCAACTTTTAACTTTTGCATATTTATGTCCTTCTACCACTTTTTTCCCCTTGTCTTGTGTAGCCTAAAGTCGCGTTCAGAGGTGGCGGTTGCTGCTGGAGCGGTGTGGAACCGGGCGGGAGGCTGACGGATGCGTTCAGCAATGTGGCGACAGGCCCTGCCTCACTGTACAGCAGCTACAAATCACAGGTTCTGTTGGTTCTCATGCCACTTTTTTTTTTTTTTTAAATCTTATTTTGCCACTGGGTGCTGGTTTTCCTCATAGAGGTATTTTACAGACATGGGGAACTGAGAAGTGAAGCAGAGACCTGCTTGTGGTTGGGCAGAATCCTTTGGGGAGCAAAGCTTGGTTTGTGTTGCTTTCTGTCACTACCTGGCTCTGTAAAGGAGCGTTCCTGTATCTTTAACATTGAACCCTGTGAAACCACTGACTGAGAGAGAGAAAGCACATTGTGTTTGAACCAAATAAGCAATTGCTCCATTTCTGGTCAGATGGGTAGACCTCTCCTCAGGAAAAGGGTTGGCTGTAAATTTTCCTCAGTAGCTTAAACAACCGGTAATGTTTGGGGAGGGAAGGGGGTGTCGTGAGTTGGGTCAGAGATCATCCCT
Organism: Piaya cayana; assembly: GCA_013389865.1. Lineage (NCBI taxonomy): Eukaryota > Metazoa > Chordata > Aves > Cuculiformes > Coccyzidae > Piaya > Piaya cayana. Next base: position 35,945 of record WAAB01021339.1, read on the forward strand.
TAGGAACTGCTGCAGGGGTTTAGGTGACCCGGGCTGACAGCCTGGCTCCTGTGCTGGCGTGCGCTAGGCAGTGTCACCAGCAGGAGCTACCTGGAGTGTTAAGGCAGAAAGTGTGCAGCTGGCTTGCTTCTCATGCTCAGATTACTGCGAGGCAAAACTCAGTTATAACCAGATAGTATAATGGAATAGCAATTTGATGTGTTTAATACTAAAATTGATTCTTTTATTGTACATAAAATGCAGAATGAAGAAAATGTAGAGCTCCCTCAGACCTACAGCTCTGTCCCTTCGATGTCCGAGTACTCAGCACCCGTGGACTTTTCCCTTTTATACACACCGTGGTCGACCTACGGAGATGACACGAAGCAGCCTGCTGCTTCTCAGATCAATGTGAAGTCCAGGTATTCATGTCTGACAGAGTGTGCACTGAAGGAGCAGAAGAGTTTGGTTGGTTGTTTCGTGTAGCTTAGGAATTCTTTTCAATAAAGCAATTGTTTTAATTAACATGCAATTCGTTTTCAGAATTCAGCCTGAAAGGAGTGATTATGGCAGTGAAACAGATTTGTATGGACTCGTGTCTGACATCCTGGAGGAACAAGATAAACCACAGCCGTACTATGCCGAGGGGTGAGTGTTGATCTTGGCAGCTGAGTTCATTACTCACCTCTGCACCTGCTGCTGTGAAGTCCTCCCATTTTCACTGTTTCCCTTCCTTCCTCCTCATATGTGAATATTTTGCTTGTGACACTTGAAAGCTTTTCTCTAGGTACTCAGATTTCACAGAATAGTCTGGCTTTCTTATATTTTCAGAACTTTTTAATTAACTGGCATTTTTTATATCAGTCCATAACAAGTGTTGTGGAAATGCTGTTTTCAAACATATGGCCTTGAATAGAATCCTGGGCCTATTTTTTTTGTTGCATAAAGACTGAATTCGCACTTTATGTTTCTCTTCATTTCAGTGCACAGAAAGACATACAAAACACAAACTCATACTCCTTCACTCTTTGCTGAACTGGCAGGAGAGAAGAATTCCATGCAAAATGACTCATTCTTGATATAGTGCTAGCTAAGCAACATTTCCATATCTAAATGTCAGTTTTATTGTGCCTGTATGCTGGCACCNCGAACCCGAATTCTAGCAAGACTAAAACAGTTTATAACAAAAGAAGAGTAAAACAACAAGTTCTCACTTCCCTCTTATCCAGCAGATCTGTGCCTTGGCGCCCCCCAAACGGCAGAGTGGCTGCAGAGCNTAGTCAGAATAACCTGGCACAGAGGGATGTGGATCCCACATTCCTGGGATACTTGGAGAGCTAACAGTCTTTCACCTGAACCTGACTGTTTGAGGCCTAAGAGATAAGGGAAGGAAGCCAGTTCTCAGGTTCCCACATGTGATCGGTTGAAATTGGCCCAACGCCAATTTCAAAAAGGGCCTGGGACAGNACCTTAGTTACCAGGAAAAATAAGCTAGACCCACTACACCACACCAGGCATTACTCTTCCTTTCTGCCTTCTCCCCACATGCCAGTGATTTGGGTGGAGAGCTGTGTAGCTGAAGTGAGGGAAAACTTCAGAGAGCGCCAGTCTTGACCTAGAGAGAGCTTGCAGACCGCTGTTCCTCACGCAGATCAGGCTGGATGTCTGTGTTCAGCACAGTGCAGCAGTGACTCTACTGACTTCCAGGCAATCTTTCACTGAGTCTGTTTACAGCTCTCCTTGACAGGCAGGGATTGATTGTTCTGTGTTAATTTGGGGTAATTAGTGGCAGGAAATGAAGTGTGCTGAGATGCTTGTTCTCGTTTTACCTGCAGGCAGCAGTGTGAGCCAGTGTAAAACACAGGCGATGCAGAAGCACTAAGCAAGATGATGCAGAGAAGTTTTGTATGGCAGAGAAGTTTTGTATGATGTGCTAGGATGGGGCATTGAAGGGTTGTGGTGGTTTGGAAAGTGTGATTATCCTAAGTTGGTGCTTAACCAGGAGCGTTTGGTGGTGATGGATAGTAAGTCTCTTGATGGGATTGACAGAATGTAATTTGCCGTGTACACATCGCCTGCAGTATGAAGGTGTTGTCTGTAGATCCAGAGGGATGTGGTGGGTTTAAAAGAGCTGGAATTGGTTTTCTCACCTGGCTAAGGGAAATTGGGAGGTGTCAGCAGCAGATAGAAGCTGGATTGAGGTCTGGCTGAATGAATCAAGATAAATGACTTAGGGAAGAATCAGGGGTTTAAGTCTTTCTGCATTTGGCAATGGAAGAGGAGCACAGAGAGGAATCTAACCACCTACTTCTTGTCTTTCAAGGAGTTGCCCTTCCAACCTGAAGTCAGTGTGGCCCGTGAATGCAACCAGCATTGCCGACCACTGTGAGCTGTTGCTGGAGACGAAAAGACCAGTTGTTGCTGTCTCACCACAGGGTTTTTACAATAGTGAACCCATAACTCCCGCTGAAAAGCAGTACCTGCCGAGCAGTAATCTTGCATCACAGCAAAAAGTAGATGAATGCTATCGCGCATTTCCTGACATAGACCTTGAGGAGCAGTGCTTGTATCCTGCCAGGAATGATCACGCCGCTTTCTGCATTGCGCAGGCTAACGAGAATGTCAGGACAACACCCATGCATCAGATCTACCCATACATGAAAACCACCTTTGCACCCCAAGCTGGGCACTCAGAAGTCATCAAAGACTCAGGAGCTGATGTTTATCCTTACGGAAAGGAGAAGGTGTGTCCCAAAGGAGCAGAGGCACCGCTGCACCAAAAATGGGCAGAAACATTTCTTCCACAGTTCCACAGGTATAATGAGAACTCGGATTACAGTAGGTATGCTGATCCTTCTCATGCTAGTAAAGCAAAGCCCAGCAAGGGCACCCCTTGTAGCCTCAAAGACAATAAAAAGTTAGCAAATGGAGCATTTGAGGCACGGTCTCTGGATGCAGAACCCTATCCTAAATTATTTCGGGTTAAATCAGGACCTCTGAAAAAAGATAGTGCTGCAGATCAGCAAAACTTCACCTTTCCCAAGGCTGTCGGACATCTGTCAGAAAAACAACTCACAAATGAAGCCTCGTTCTGCGCTGATGTGGGGCAGAAGTTTGAATATGGCCTGAAATCATTTGCAGCTTGTGCCGGGAGTAGTGACTGTGCAGATGGTCTAGAAAAGCAGCAGTTTTCCAAGTTCAATTTGCAGAATCCTGAGTATTGTAAGTCCCTTCCGTTTTCACCAAGCTTGACGAACCTTCCAGCAAGCACTAGTGGGAGGCCAGCGGGGGTGAGTGTTCCAACCAAAACTGTTGCTCCTGTCCCGTTTCAGAATCCGACTCCTTTGTTGAAGCCAAGTAGTCATTTACCTGCTTTTCCAAAATGTTCCAGTCAGCAAAATGATTTTCTTCAGTTACCATCCTCCAATCTCCCTTTAAACAGTCATTTACTTCACAAGTGCAGTCAAGATAATCCTTCCGGTTTTACAAATCTTGATTTTGGTCCTAACACTGCAGAACAAGCCTGGTCTGCTGCCTGCATGGAAGCCCTTCTGAGAGGTGGAGAAGAGGATTTCATTGAGTATCTAAGTGAAAAGAAGTTAAAGCAGCCAAATGGATTCTGTGACCATTACTCTGCTCAGCAGTTTGGGATCATTGAAAACATGAATAAATGGCATTTCCCTTTGAAGCCCCAGGGCGAGCATTATGATCTGGATGGACAGAAACGTGCAGATGAGCTGCTGCAGAACATGTACGAGGATTTCCTGCAGTCTCAGGGCCGACTTAGGCAGGGGAGCAGAGAGAGCAGCACCGTCCATCCTGTAACTTGCCCGCGTGCTTCAGGCTTTCCCAGCAGTTCCGTGATGGGTGACCTCCGACGGAATCAGCAGCTTGGCCCGAGTGTGTTCCCTTTGAGAGCGGCTCAGCTGCTTGGCCGTTCTGTTGTCCCTCTGATGGACTCTCATGACTTGTCCTGTGATGATTTACAGCGCCTCTACCCTTACTTTAATGATAAGAGATATGGTGATGGTGTCTTTTCTGGTTTTGTACCAGCTTTTGGATTTCCAAGGCAAGTTAAAACCCGTAGCGGGCATGCCAGTGAGCTGCACGTGAGACTGGAAGAGTGTTACGAACAGTGGAGAGCTCTGGAGAAAGAAAGAAAGAAGGTAAAACAGTAACATAAATTAATCTGCTGTGTCGCAGGTTTGATTGGCTCTGGTCCTGCCCAGCCCAGTTAGAGTACATGGGTCTTGCTTACTGCTAGGAAATGAAACTCCAGGTGGGGCTTCACAGTTAAGGATTTGCTTCCCTGTGTATTTGGGAGCAAAAGCAGAAGTCTGGAAGGTTTGCAGCCTGGTTGGAAGCTTAATGAATACTGTGTTTGGCTTCAGGTAGAAGTTCGTGGCTCTGTGGGACTCTGCTGGGGCTGATGAAGGCTGTTTGTGACTGGCAAAGTAACACAGTGACCACAGCGTGTCTGGAAACTTTGAAAGCAAATCCATCAATAATATTTTTTATTGGGACTAAACTTTAATCTTTCAAAGAAATAAATTTCTTGGGCCCCACAGTTCTTTCAGTGAGTTTTCCTCACATCCTGTTTCCCTGCTGTGCTAAGCCCAGGATGCATTTAAAAGGGCTAAAGAAAGGTTAATAAGGCAGCTCAGTGGGAAGCCCTGACGGAGCAATTGCCCTTTGCTTGGAGCAATTGCCTTTTCTGGCCATGAGTGGAGCTTCAGGCTGCCCCTTTGCATGTAGAAGCTGTCTGAATCGCCCCAGTTGAGCTTTCCAGAGGAAACAACAAACTGGGAGCTGTAGGACTGGGCCCTTTGTTGCTTCTCCCAGGAAGCTGTGCTGGGACAGGACCCCAAGAGGAACTGAGTTGTGAGGGGGGCTTCCAAAGTGTTTCCTGACAGAAGGGGTTGTTGGTTTGATAGAGGGATTGGAGCATGAACATGGCTTGAGGAGGGATGAATGGCTCTGTTTGCATGGAGAAGTGTGGAAGGGAAAGAGTTGGCGGGTGGGTGATGAGAGTGGAGGGGGAGATCAGGCTGCAGCTTTATGTGGGCCACTACAAAACCGTCTCAGAAATGTCACTTCAACAGGCTGTGCTCACTGGGTGGTGGTAGAGGCGTTCCAGAGCGACACAGAGGGGTGAGAGATGGAAATTTGACATCGTGCAGTCAGGCTGCACAGTAATTTTCTGATGGTTAAATGAAGTATGATTTCATTTTAACAAAGCAAAAAAAGCTTTCTGTATGGAAATTACATTAATTGCTGACTTAAACAACTTCATGTTAATTTTGTGGACGAAGTCTCTCCATTTGCTCTTTTTTTGTTTGCCTCGCAGTCTGAACTCGCCTCCATTTCATTGCCAGGCAGAGTTTGGACAGGCTGTAGTCAGTGTGTGTGAAGCCACAGCACCTCTGAAACACATTGTTGCGGTACAATTATTTTCATTGAACTGCTTTGTGTGCAGCAGTTGTGCCCTTCAAGTAGGTGGTTGTCCCCAAATGGTTAAATCCCAAATGCCAGAATCCTCATCCTGCTTTACAAAAGTCCAGAATCCTAAGGGGGAAAGAAATGATATTGCTGATATTCCTGTTTCTCTAACAAAGCTCACCTCATGTTCTTTTGTTTTCCTGCAGACTGAATCAACCCTTGCTAAGAATTTTCAAGTAAAAAAGGTTTCGAGTGCTAACAACACTCCCATTCCAAGGCTGCCATCAAAGCCATCAAGAGTCGATCGCTTAATTGTGGATCAGCTGCGTGAACAAGCCAGAGTGAGTTGTAGAACTAAAAAATTATCTATTAAACATTCTTGACAGAGCTTAGAGTATGATACAGGTATGGGAGATGAGCAGAGCAGCTGCTCCCAAAATAGCCTTGTTCTTAATGTTCTGCAGGGAATAATCTTTCAGCAGGCAATAATCTTTCAGAAGGCCCTGCTAGAATCCCTCCAGCTCGCTGCTGTTACCAGGGAACCTACAGTGTGGCTGAGGCTCATGTTCCCATCCGTACATGCCAGCGGCATCTGTTTTCTACTGCAGGAATGTGCGTGAGATGCCAGAATCCAGGCATCTAACCTAACTGCACAGCTCTGAGATGGGGCCTGGTGTTCAGGCTTTTCTGTTTGGAGCAGCTCAGCAGAGAAATATTCATTATAGATCCATACATGCTGTATTAGAGGAAGTGTTGGGGGGGGGGAAGCAAGCTTAGTTAATATTCATAAGACTCTGAGATCTATTTGCTTAAGAGTCTTGTATGTTTTTAATGCAGAATGGTTATTTGATGTGGCTTCTGCCTCTGTGTTACTAGATTGCTTCTTAAACCAACAGCCACAACCCACAGAGTGTGACTGGTGTCTTCTGAAGTGCCTGTGGCTCCGTGGCCAAGTGATGGTGCCGTTGTGCAGGGTCCTGCTGCTTTGTGAGGCAGCAGCTGAGCAGGATCCTTCAGGGGAGACCAGACGGAGGGAGGAGTGGAGCACAAGCAGTCCTGATCTGAGCAGCCAGCAGCATGGCAAGGGTCCCATCAGAGCTACCGTTGGCATGGCAAGGGTCTGATCTGGCTCTTCTGAGGCTGTGAGGCCAGAGACACGATGCTCATGCTGCAGAACAGAGGAGGAAAATGGGCTGAAAGCAGAGTTGTGAAAGCTGCCCCTGCAAGGATATGAGGGGTTAAAGGCAGAAGCTGTTGTGCTGGGAAATGCTGGTTGTTGTGGAGGCAGCGCCGCTGAGCTCTGGAAGGCAGCTGTATTTCCTGCTGGCCTGGCACAGGTGGAATAAACCCTGGAGTCATGTCTCCTGCTTTCCTCCTGCTGGAATCTGTCTGGTTTTGCTCCTTCTGCTGAGTGGAAGATGTTTCTGCTCTGAGATGGCTTGCCTGTTCTTGGCCTGGTGCTTTAAAACCGCATCTAAAGTAGAACTGAATCTTCTCTCACCGTAGGAGGAACCATGCTTCAGGGTATTGAACCTCAAACACTTGTTGAGGAGCAATGAAGAAGTAGGTTTAAGGATGCTCAGGACCACAATGGGGATGTTAGACCAGAAACACCAGAAGTCTCAGGGGGCCTAAAAGGAACACTGGGACAAAGGCCAGCAGCTGGCTGAGTCTGGGGTTAACTCTTCGTAGTGCAGAGCATCTGGTTAAATCCTCTTGGTGGTCACACACTTCCTGGACCTGGAATGTTGGTCCTTACTCCCTCGTCTGCTCCTTTGGCAGTGCCGGGTCCATGGCTCTGCTGGCTGTCTTGCTGGGGCCACGCTGCTCTGAGAGCCAACCTCAGCACTGCCGGGGGCTTCCTGCTGCCCCCAGTGAAGGATCACAGTTACTTGGCAGGCACTGCAACAGGCAGAAGGGTTCCAGTGTGTTTTACAGGAGGACAGGTTGTGTTAATGCCTCTGAGTCATAAGGGCAGGAAGCATCTCCTGGGAGGAACTTCTGAAGCCTCGAGGGAGTGGAAGAGCAAGTGCCCTTGGGGGCAGCCCAGCTTCTCTGGCTTCTGCGGGTTTTGCTGTTGGACACCTGGAACTTCTCTCAGGCTTGGTATAAAAAGCTACCGACTAGGTGAGGCCGTGGTACCTGGAAGCCACATCTCCAGAATGTCAGTCTTTTTGTGGATGTGGATGTACTGTTAGGTAAGGCTGGGAGATGACTATCAGGCTCATCCTGCTTTGTTTCATTTGCTGTTGTGATGTTACCATGCTGCTCCTCAAGCCTGGTTTTGTCTTCAGACAAAAGTCCAGTGATCTTCAAACGATCTTACCTGCTGCAGCCTCCTGTCCTAATGACCGATTCCTCAATGGTTCCCCTTCTCCCTTCACTTTTTCAAACTCGCAGCTTCCATACGAATGTGAAGTGTCACTTTTTGAGTTGACTGGTTGGTGCTGCTCTCACAGTAGCTTGTGCAGTTTATTCCTGCCTGCGTTTTCAACACAAGTTTTTGCCACATCTAGGGGACAACAGGACCAGGCTGGCAGCGAGAGTTGGCTCCTTCCTGGGCGCTCTCTGCTGAGCCCTTGGCGCAGAGGAGCTGCTCTGTTCTGCCCTTGTGGATGCTGTTACCAAAATAATTTCTCGTGGGATGCAACCTGGGGATCTGTGTCCACTTCTGGAATCCCCAGCATAAGAAGGACATGGAACTGTTGGAGTGAGTCCAGAGAAGGCCGTGGTGATGATCTGAGTATGATCTGGAGCACCTTCCATCCAAGGACCTACTGAGGGAGTTGGGGTTGTTCAACCTGGAGAAGAGAAGGCTGTGGGGAGACCTTAGAGCAGCTTCCAGTGCTGACAGGGGCTCCAGGAAAACTGGGGAGGGGATTTCTGCAAGGGTGCATAGAGTGAGAGGATGAGGGAAATGGTTTTCAGCTGCAAGTGGGGAGATTGCGATGAGATCTTAGGGAGAAATGTCTTGCAGTGAGGATGGGGAGGCCCTGGCCCAGGTTGCCCAGAGCAGTGGTGGCTGCCCCATCCCTGGAGGGGTTCAGGGCCAGGTTGGATGGAGCTTGAAGCAACTGGATCCAGCGGGACCCTGTCCCTGCCCATGGCAGGGGTGGGACTGGATGAGCTTTAAGGTCCCTTCCAACTCAAACCATTCCATGATTCTGTGATTCTAATGTCTTGCCCAGCAGCCCACTCTGAGGGTACAGGGAGCAGACTGGGCTCCTCTTTCTCACTTCTTAAAACCTCCATGCCAGCCCTTTTTCAAGGGAAGCCTGCAATCATTTTGTTGCAAGGAGATGTCAAGAATGTCACTTTGTGCTGTGCTCCCAGCCTCTCTGTTCCTTATTTTTAACCTGTGATGGCCGTGAATCATCAGGCAGCTTTATGGCTCATCAAATGTAGCCATTGCCCAGGAAACATTTTGGGTTTGGAATTCTCATTTTTCCTCTTTCTGCAGATCAGTATCCAGGTTCTCCGGTGAGCTGTGAGCCACAGCTGGGGAATTGCTCAACACAGGGAAATTCAGAGTAGTGAGACTGTTACAAGACAAACCAGGCAACAAAGATGCGTATTTTTTAATTCATTAATGCAAACTGAATGATTTCTGAATTCTTGGGCTTAGTATCCTCTGAAAGAGCTTCTCTAGTGCTAAGTATCCTGCATCAGCCTCTGTCATTAGTGAGTGAGCTGAGTGCCGTGACATTAGAGTGTTTCAGCTTTGCTACAGTTTCATCTTTGGAGAAGAAGAAAAGCTTGGTAAGAATTTCCCTACATCAACCGTAACTTGATGAAGTGTTCTTTAATGAAAATAATGGTTACCGTTAATCTGTTCTTCCTTACCTCGTTAATTTTGTTGTAAGCTTAGATGAGAACAGTGTGAACACCTGTAACGTGTGAAATGTCCATTAGGTTGTGACTTTACTGGGAAAAATGGAGCGCCTCTGCAGTTCTTCCCTTCACGCTAACATTCCTGCCGCCCTTGATAAACACCTGGAGGCAATTCATGTAGTGCAGTCACGTAGAAAAGACGAAATTGTCAATGCTTCCAACCACCAGAGGCAAGGAGCTCCCAAGTGCCAGGATGACAGAGGTATAACCGTGTGTATGTACTACAGCAAGGTAGCTGACCAATTCTGCACATGTTGCAAATCTATAAATAAATAAGGGTGAGGGGTCTTGTGTTTACGTGTGAATGAATTCTTTGGTGTCTGGAGCTTCAGAAAGGCAAACTCAGTGGGTTCTGAGAGGATACAAAGCCTGGGGGTTAGGGATAAATGGGGTAAATCAATCTGGAGTGCGTTTATTCCATTAGTAAACTGACAAGTAAGGAAAAGACATCAGAGATGCTTTGGGATTAGAGGTGATGGGAAGGTGTTGCCTCTCTTCTCCCTGTCCAGCAAATTCCTGCTCCCATCACCCCTCCAGCCTTGTCTGTATTTCTACATGGAACTTCTGTGGTGTCTCTTTGTGGCATCTGCACAAAGAGGCTGAGTTGGCCTTGTGTTACGAATGGGTTTCCTCTTCAGGCAGGCTCTGCCATAGCAGAGAAACAAGAAACAAACCATGGTTTGGATTAATACACAAAAATATGTTGGTTGGAATGGTTTTATTCTTAATGGTACCCAAAATATGCAGAATATTCAGGTTAACCCCTCACTGGTGTATGGGCAGAGTAGCAGATTCCAGTCTCTCGTATGTGGGAGGCTGTGATTCCTCACAGTTACCAAAATCAGGTTTTGGTACCTCTCCTGCTTAACCGTGGTAAGGAGAGAGGAACCAGTGGTCACTCTTCAGGAGGAAGGAAGGAGGGATGGCTCAGGGGTGTTCCAGCCCATGGAGTGAGGGCCAGGGGAGCTGGTGAGAGGCAAGGGGGTAGGTTGGGCCGTTGAGTTCTGCCCTTTCCAAGGCACCCCAGTGCTCCCGGAGGGGAACACTCACCTGGAACAGTGGAGCCAGGAATACTGATTGAAGGTGCGTGCCAGTGTGTCCCAGTGAAGTGAAACTGTAGTTCTGCTGGCTGAGCTCAAGCACATGAAACCAGGGTCCTCCACTGCTCCCAGAGTCCATGGGAAGGATGAGGGAAGGAAGCGCACACGTCTTCTGTGTGGGTCAGCCCAGAGGGGCGAGGGTGCACCTTCCTCAGAGGAATGACCGAGTTCTGGCTGTGAACTCCAGCACTAGGAGAGGGGATTGGCTTTGCTTCCTCACATGTTAGCTGGAGTTGGAACCAAAGTTGGAACCACCTTCCGTTTATTTTTTTCCAGGGGTGGAGGTGACACATTTCTGCAGAACACAGTCTGTGTTGTTCAGTGAAGGCTGTGAATGAGCTGCTTTTTCACCTGTCTTGGTTGAGATGGGCAAAGGATCCACTTTGTCAATCTGGAGGGGCTGCTGTAGGCTTACAAGGAGTAATGCTTTTAAGCTCAAAGAAGGGAGATTGAGATGAGATACTGGGAAGAAGTTTTCCTGTGAGAGTGGGGAGGCCCTGGCCCAGGTTGCCCAGAGCAGTGGTGGCTGCCCCAGCCCTGGAGGGGTTCAAGGCCAGGTTGGATGGGGCTTGGAGCAACCAGATCCAGTGGGAGGTGTCCCTGCCCATGGCAGGGGTGGGACTGGATGGGCTTTGAGGTCCCTTCCAACCCAACCCTTGCCATGATTCTGTGGTCCAGCAGTGCACGCACACAGGAAGGAGTGGGATGACTTTAGTCCACTTGTCCTTGGAACTCTCAGACAGAGGGGACTACAAGGCTTTGGGTGCTCCTGATAACAAACAACAGCTGAGTAAGAGCTTCAGCAAAGTGAGTTCCTGGACTCCCTGATCCTGCCTTTTTGTTTGAGGGCCTAAACCTACTGCTGGCTTAGTCTCATTGTATGGCCCCATGAAGAGGCTGGCACAGGATCAGACCCAAAAAGGGCTTGAGAAGTGGTGTGGGGCAAGTGGGTTCCCAGCGGTGCTCATGGGTGCACTGTACAGTAAAGACTAACAGCCCTCTCCTCCCAGCAGATGTATTTGCCCTGGCACTGGCCGTTAAGGAGTTGAGTGCAACCACGTGTAAAGTTCGCACGGTGCTGTGGTGCGCGCTCCAGATGACCCTAATGAAATCTGCAGCTGGAAAACCAGGTCCAGAGAAAGCGGCTTGGGAGACAGCGCAGCCTGAAGAGAAAGGGCACGAGAACACAAGCCGCTGCCGCGTACTGCAGCAGAGGGCTGACAGAGGCAAGCACTGAGGCAACATTGGCAGCACTTATGGTGTGTGAGCAATACTGATTGTTTTTAATTATTTGTGATGTTTGACTTACTGATATTTGTATTTAGCACTGTCTTGATAAGGACCTGGGCTTGAGTTCTGCTTCAACTGTTAACATGACAGGCAGCTTTAGAATATGGTGACATTAACTTAAAAATAATCAGACTAGTTAATTAGCACCCAGTTCTATTTAACTCCTGCAGTTGAACCCTGGCATGCAACTCTTCAATATGTTCTTTTTAGTTTGTTTTTTTAGGAAATAAGTTTTAAAATAATGGTTCTTAAGGATTAAGGGTGTCCAGTCAGCATCGAGAATGATTGTGATGTGAAACACTTTCCTTATCAAACGGATACCTGGAAACAGGAGGGAAAAATGCTAAGAATACCGCCTATTCATGTAAAATTAAATATTTAAAATATAGAAATATTTATGAATTCACGATTTTAAATCCAAGTCAGTAGAATCTCCTGTATCTCCTTTGAAAAAATTACTGGTGTGCCCAAATTGCTGTTGTTGCAACCATGCGGGGAGCAGTGCTCAGATTGCTTGGGCGTCTCACAGGCACAGAAGGAGCCTCTGTTTTAAGGTATTTAAAGAGAATAAAAACATGACGTGCATTCAGAATTGTCCTTTAAGAAGCTGCGCAGCAGCTGGAATGAAGATTAGCATTTTTAATGGCTTCAGAGAGCTACATTCTGATGTTTAGGTTTTAAAGTTGCTCTTGCATGAGTTTGGTTTGAGATGCAGGTGTAGTATTTTAGACTTACTGGTTTTCCTTGGCAGTTCTGACAGCCCCCAATGCCTGATGTTTCTCTGCATATCTCAGTCCGTGTGGCACACACGGAACTTCTCCTGGTATTATAGGAGATTGGGGGGGTTTAACCCCTCTGGTTACACATGTATAATGTGTGGGTTAAATTCATGTGGCTGTCTCTGCCTGGATTCCCTCGTATCTTAAATGTCTGTGTTCTCCCTTCCTCTGGGAATCCAAGGCTGCAAGAGGGCCGGTTGCAGCCCATAAACTCGTTAGATGATGAGAGAGAAACACAATGAGCCGAGCAAGTGTTTGATTTCTGACAGGACTGAGACACGGCCAGTAGAGGTTACCAGGGTGAGAGCATGTGGTCACTGTTTTATGGCATTGTTTGACCTAGGACATGTCGCGGCTGAGAGCACCTCTGTACTGAGTACTAGAAAATAAACTGTCTTTCGTGGGAGTGCCTTTGTCCGTGTTTGTGTTCATGGCCTCAGCTCCCACAATTCGATCTGTACCCAGGAATGCAGTTTTCATTAGTTACCGAGGTGTGAGAAGAGTCTGAGAGCACTCAGACAGGATCTGGAGTCTGTTTGTCGAGTCCTCAGCAGCAAAGAGGTGTGTGAGGTGTGTAATGTGGATCAGCAGTTGGTCCTCTGCTGTTCATAGAATCATAGAACAACCAGGTTGGAAGAGACCCACCGGATCATC
>WAAB01021340.1:0-25478 GCA_013389865.1 Piaya cayana
TACTTTGAGCTTTACTCCTTCATTAAATTTCCACCAAGGGGCTGTTGTTCCTATAGCAAAGAGAAGTACTCTTCAGACTCTGGCTTTCAGCAGCATTTTGCTCGCTATGTCAGAGACATAGAAGTATATTCTCTATTTAAGAACACACCTATGCACAGGCTTTCAATAATCTTTGAAGGGTGGGTCAAATTCAAATACTGATTTCTAGCTCCTGATACGAAAAACCAGAAAATTTATGCAACAGGTGAGTGGATGGAACGGCAGTTCTGAAGGAGATGAGACAAACAGGGTTGTGATATAATTGTTTCCTTAAGGATGTGGATTTGGCCCTAGCCGATAGATTTCATTGAAAACTTGCTTTAAAATAAAGAAGCTTAAAGCTATTTGGTTTTCCCCTGTTCTCTTTTCTCTTAAAGAGTAGCTGACAGGTAGAGACTATGCCAAGAGAATATAGTCACTGCATTAACCATTAGTGGAGACTAATGCCAGGTGTAGATGTCAACTGCAATTTTTCATTCCCTGCTGACAGCAGAAGGTTTCACAGAGCAAAGCCAAACTATTTGGTAGAAAATACACTCATGGCTCCCCCAGTCCTTTTGTGACTTTTTAAAAAGCTTTTTGTTTTCAAAAAGTGATTTCTCTGGTACTTCCATTACTCCATGCAGGTTTATCACAGTTGATCTTCATTAAAACTGAAGATGCTATAAAAGAAGGTACAATTTTATAGTAACGGTAGTTGTTCTGTAGTCTCAGCCATTGCAAGTGCCAGCATGTAAAGTGACATTCTATGCTCACACATCCTGTGTTACATTAGGCATTGACACAAACAGCAGTGTTATTTCCTAGTCTGTTCTGATTTAGTCATTACAGTGAAATCATCTTCTGCTAGAGGCATTTTTCTACAAAACAGACATGAACAGAATTACAGCCAGAACCAAGGCTTCAATTCACATGGATGAGAGCCTGTAAAGCTTTCAGGGTGGGACTTAAAGGTGGAACTGGTGTTTCACCTTTTTTGGCTTCTTCTAGAGCATGTTTTGCTGGAATAATCCTTTTTATTTTTGTTTATTTTTGTGAGTCAATATGATCCTGTTTTTGTGGAGTGAAAGGGACTTCGAAGTCACAGACTTTTCTGCCTGAACCATCAAATAAGGCACTGCATTACTAGTCTCTACAACTGTGTAAATCTGACAAGGCTGCAGTAATGCTCCAATTCTGCATGTTGAGCAGTATACTAGAGAGAGGAAGACAGAGCAATTTAAGACTGCCAAAGTTCTCTCAACAGTTTTCTTTTGGCATTATAGATACTTCTTCATGAAAGCCTCAGTTATGGTTTCTCTCAGCTGTAATTTTTTCTGTCTGAAACCCACTGACTCTTGTTCTAAAATGTCTGATTGACAGAATATCTATTCTAAATGAACAACCAGTAATGGAAGGCATGTGCTCATTAAATGGATATTGTTTGCCTAGAGTATGTCTGTCCATTTATTAGTTGATAATAAAATGCAATGTTCAATGGCCTGAGACATTGCACAGCAAAATATTCTTGCTGAGAGGCTGTGAGAATAGGGGAGCCGAGGAAGCCATTATATCCTTAATGAGTTTAATAGAGACAGTAATGTTTAGAGGTAGCACCTGATCTGTCAAAAGTTACATTAGACTTTCTAAAAGGGGTAGATGTTCACTAATCATTTCCAGGAAAAAGGGCTAGATCATTTCTTTATTGGATTAGTGTATATTTAACAAGGGAGGAAAGGAGAAGCAGAGTGGAAACCCAAGAGACTCCAAGGAACAAGATACAAAGTCTAATGTCATTGACTTACAAGGTCCATCCACTGGTTCTCATGAGCACAAAGGAAAATAATGCCTTCCCGAGTATTTGAGGCAAAAAGCGGTATGAACTGATTGGCTAATATAGAAGGGGACATTTTTGTTTGGTTGTAGCATGAACAGCTTAAGAGAATAGCTTCCTTTTAACTCCATATGCTTTTTTTTAGTGACTATTTTCATTGATGTTTTCTATTCTGTACATCACAAACAAACTCCTATTTGCATCCACCTGAGCTTGACTTAAGGGTGACTTGTTTAACAGCAAGGCACTCCTCATGGCATTGTGATGACCCTTTAAATAGGAATATGTAAACACTAGGAAGCAAGCAGTTTCTTGAGGGCCTCCAAGGAGTAACAAGCTGTGCCTCCCCTGAATTTGTGCTCTTGCATGGATATTTTCATGTTCTTNTGTGTGTCTGTCCAGGCCGGAGGCTGACAGTTTCTGTAGCAGAATGCTGTGAGAAACTGTGTCAAAGGCTTTGCTGAAGTCCAGGAAGACCACGTCCACAGCCTTTCCCTCATCCAGTAGACGTGTCACTGTGTCATAGAAGGCAATCAGGTTGGTTTGGCAGGACCTTGTAAGTCATTGACTTACAAGGCCCATCCACTGGTTCTTATGAGCACAAAGGAAAATAATGCCTTCCCGAGTATTTGAGGCAAAAAGCGGTATGAACTGATTGGCTAATATAGAAGGGGACATTTTTGTTTGGTTGTAGCATGAACAGCTTAAGAGAATAGCTTCCTTTTAACTCCATATGCTTTTTTTTAGTGACTATTTTCATTGATGTTTTCTATTCTGTACATCACAAACAAACTCCTATTTGCATCCACCTGAGCTTGACTTAAGGGTGACTTGTTTAACAGCAAGGCACTCCTCATGGCATTGTGATGACCCTTTAAACAGGAATATGTAAACACTAGGAAGCAAGTAGTTTCTTGAGGGCCTCCAAGGAGTAACAAGCTGTGCCTCCCCTGAATTTGTGCTCTTGCATGGATATTTTCATGTTCTTGTTGAGTAAAATGAAAGACAAATAATGAGTATTCTAGTAGAGCTCTACTGAAAATTATTATTAAGAGACTACGTGGAAAGACTGTGAAAAGAAGGAATGACTGGGGAATGATGTTGATGCTTCATCCAGATTTGGTTTTAGTAAATTCAGTGGACCTACAACCTAACACTAACTCTTTCAACCTATTATTGAAAACTTTGATCAGGCAAGGAATACTATAGTTGTGGGTGCTATAGGCAACTTTAAGATAAAAATAACACAAATTTGGCAGAAACTTTGTCAGAGATATGTACCAAGTATAGTAGAAATGACACAAATATTGTTAGTAAATAGCTTCTGAGAAGAAATTACACCCACATACTTAACTGCCTTTAGAGTCCATAGTCGTTTAGAATGATCTACTTACATGCCTTGAGTTGAAGTAGTATTTGTGAAGAAGAGATAATTGTTCTCATGAGAGATAAGCTTAGATTCTGACTTCACAGAACTGAAAAAGGACTAGAGCTCTTCAACATGATTGTCTTCATTTTGAAAAATAAATATTTATAAAACTAATTAAGCAATGAGTTAGGCCAGGATTTTATGATAGAATCTTGCTCTTGACTAATACAGTTTAAATTTCTCTAAAATTGTGGCTGCTTATTTGAAAAAATTAATTTAACTCTAGCTTTGCTGTAGTAGATTGCGCTGATCATATTAAACTCACACTAGAAATAGATAGTTCCCTATCTATTTTTGGTGAACAAGTGCACATAAGCAACTGGTCTGAATAATAACAATTGCATCTCACCTGCAGACAGCTCATTGCCTCTGAAGTATTGCAGATTTGAAATTTTCGGCCTTGTTCTTTAGAATTCAGGCTTGTTATCACAAAAGAGTTACAGATGCAGTCCATAAATGGCTGGCCAATTAAGGAAGTAGCATGAATTCCTAGAAATACTGTAGAAAAAGGGGTGGACAGAATACATTACAAAGAAATTATGGAAGTGATGTAATTTTTTAATCAAAAACTCAGAATGGAGGGCAATGAGGTGGAAAAGTGCAGAAGAATAGAACTGAGCTAGACTGCCCTCATTAAATACTTAACTTCTACTGAAAACCTGTCAAATTCAGGAAAAATAAAGAAATTCAAAGCAAAGAGAAAATGTGTAGGTAGGTGGCAACATCTAAAAGTTAAGCATCATCAGAGAGTATTTATCATGTTGCTGTGATGAAACCATAAGAAAATTGAACTGTGAATAACCTACTGAACAGCTCAGAAGAAACAGCATAGATGGATTGAGAGACCACTTGATAGCATCTTCAGAAAAAAGTGGCACACTGGTTGTAGAAATCAGCCATCACCCTCCCATCACAAAGGTGTGTGTTATTACTATAACTTTTTACATCATTGATACAAAAATAGGCATAGTAATTCACTTACTGTGCTCATATTGGTTCAAAGAGAAAGATTATACAGGCTCATGCCATTTGAGCTGAGTGAAATATTTCTGGCAAATAAAACCTTGCAAAATATGCATTTTTGAGCAGACTAAAGCATTGCATGAATTTAACCAAATTCCAAAGGATATTTTCCAAAAAGAACAAATTGGGAAAGAATTGCTTTAAAATTAAAAATAATTGTTTAAAATGAAGTGCTACAGTTGGTAATTTTGTGTTTAGAAGTAATACTTTAAGATTTTGTTACTGAGGTCAAAAAATATTTTTGGAAAATAGCGTAAACGTAAACCTTGGAACTTTAATACAGAGTGAAACAATGTTTCTAATAAAAAGTACTTTTGGACTTGTTTTAATAATTCATAATACTATTAAAATAATAAAATAATATAAATAATAATAAATAATAAACACACTATAACAAAATATAATATTATATTAAATATAATAAAATATAATAATTAAATAATTTTAATAATTTTGCTCTTCCAAATCAAGTTTAGTTATGAAATACCTTGATTTAAAAAATCCAATCCAAAATTAACTGGAATGAGCTTCAGAATCATAGCACTTATATAGTTTCAAGTCTGAGTGAGGAAGGGCAGACTACAGAGTTTCAACAGCCCTTTGGAAAAAACTGCAAGCGGAATCAAAGAAATTGCTTATGTACCTCTCCAGACCCAAGGGATACAGAGGTAACCCTCAGCATAAAGCAGTGCTCTCTGCACATTCATCAGCCTAAGGAAGTATACTAGTGCATTCAGACCTGGTGAAGTTATGGTGCTGCCTCAAACAGCGGAAACTGTCACACACAGTCAGGACACCTGCTGTGCATGTCCAACACGTAAGTAGGGTCAAGTAAAATAAAAAGTTGTTTCTACTTCTTTGTCATGTAGCATCAAGCTGTACATCAAGACTGGTAGACCTGGTAAAGAACCCATGGGCAGTGCCTAGGCCACCTCAGAAATGTGGGTTTGTAATTTTCCACTTTTCAGTCAATAAAATAGACAAAAAATTACTTGAGTTATGTCAAAGTAACATGCAGTCTTGATTTCAAGACCATCAAAGGCACTACAGTAACCATACAAGGCACAATAGCAACACACAACAATAATAACCATATAAATACTAAGACATAAGTCAATATGAAAGTACCAAATTATCCAGTGTATACCTTTTCTGCTACATGAAAGAAAAGGAATTCTTTTAACATGAGCATAACTAATGCACTGTTGAATTATTAACCCATACAAATGTGCCAAATTGATTACTTCAATTATACACTTTCCATCTCTGCAAAATTGTATAAAATATTTGATAAAATAATTCTGTACTTTCAATGTAACTTATTAGAGTTATTAGGTTGTAACAGTGGTTATGTAGTAATGAAAGTATAATCTGATGCAGTCACAAAAAATCCAGAGTAAAAGAATAAGGATTGCTGCATGAGTAGTATCTTACCACACAGCAATACTATTCAATGAAAAAAGTCTTTAAAAGTTAGAAATATAAACTGACAGAGTAAGCCTCTTTCTGGAAAAAGGCAGACCATTTTTGCTGTAAATAAAAATAATAACAAAATCAAACCATCCAAGGCAATGCAACACCTCTGAGATGATTTAATTAAAGTGGATACAACTGGGATTAATTTGTTTCTTGTCATCAGCTCAGGTAGGAGCTCTAAAGAAGGACAATGTCAGACCTAATTGTGCCTTATATAATGTGAAAATGGCAATAGACTCTCTAGGTGTCACCAGAGTAGTACAACAACCTTTTAATTACTTCAGTAATCTCGTTTCACCATTGCTTCGGGAAATACCTTACTACTGCTCCTTGGCTCTTGTCACAGTATAACACCTGTCCCACATTGCCATGACTGAACCACACCGAAATATTGACCTTCAAAGTTTTATGCATCCCTCTGAAACACTCCACACTGGTTGCAGTCGAGGAGACAATGTTAGTTTAAACTGGGCATGACTTCTTGAACAATAGTACAGGCCTAGAAGTTTCCTAGGGAGAGGAAAAGTAGAAATAAGGATATTGTCAACCCACCTTCCTGACACCCGTAAGGAGTGCTGGTGAGGAAAAGGATCTAGATCTTCCACTAACTGTCACCCAACCAAACTTGAAATCATTCACCTGATATCATATGCATAGGATGCCTTCATTCAGTTTCTCCAACTGTTTATTGCATGAAAACACCAGAAAAGTTGCAATGACAACAGAGCTGCCACCACAGTAATGGGGCTTCAGGAAGGGATGAGAGCTCTGGACTCACCTCAGCAACAAGAATTTCCCCTTTATTGGCATTTTCCAGGCTTAAGGAGTCAAGATAAGCAGGAGGCAAGGGAAACAGATGCAGGGTGAGCAGGGAATCTAGCTGAATGAGAAAATGTCAGCTTTGTTGCATATAACTACAACTGCAAGGTGATTTCAGGAAGATGAGGAGTCCTTATTCTTATCAAAATACTGGTTCTAGAGCTGGAAAAACATGCCAGGACATGTCATATCTGCCAGTGGTGTGTGCCCTAGGACTTTCCTGCCCACTTGTGATGCACTGTAATACTGTTATAGATCAACTCATGATAAGAAGATCATATGGGAATTTCAGAGATCAGTCAATAAAAACTACACATAGACATGAGGATCTGAACATACCAGCAGCAGCACTTAGCTACAGCTATCTTGCAGATGAAGGGAGATGTCAATAGATCTAGCAAGAGTAAATCCCATTTAACAAGATACATTAAATTCTCTGCTGCAGCACAGACAAAAGCAAACATACATCTGACCTAAAAGATCTTTTCCAACCTTAAAAGTTCATCTTGTGGGACTCAGCTTAGTACCCTCAAAGGACTAGAACTGCTGAATGAAATAGTTCTGAAACTCAGCCCTGTGATACTCTTGACACAAAAATAAAATCCCCATTTTATAGAAAGAACATTTTTCACAACCATGCCACCTCTGATCTCTCAGTCCTGATCTTCAAAGATCTCCAAAATGCTTTCCAAAGACAAGCCTGGAGCTAAGACTTTAGACTCTGCTTGTCACTAAAAATCAGGGATTCAATACAGATATTGATTTCATGGCACAATATAATATCTTTTCTCTCCACTAACCTTTCTATGTTTCACAGGCTATAAATTATTTTTTTCCCTTTCTTTCCCTTAGAGAGATAACTCCCTTACCAACTTTCTCTGCTCTACACATACTAACTACCTTTTCTTTCAGACTTAATTTACCTGGTACATACCTCAGCAGTTGCTTTCATTTTCTGTTTATCTCTGAAGTCTGCTAATCCTGCTTCAGACCTGAGGAAGACTGATGTACCTGAAAATTTGTCTATCTTTCCCAATTATGCCAGCTGATTACATAAAAGATGATATCTCAGTGCGCACATCTGCTTTTACCTCTTGTCTTGAGAATATTGTTGCTAAAACAATACAATCAGAGCTACTTTATAAATATTTCTGAAGCTGACAGATTAAGAGAACATATTAGGTAAAGCAGTACAAGTTAGACAAAATATGTGACTATTAACTAAACAGTAAAATTGATCAAACTGTAGCCATGGAATCAGGACAAGAAGAAGAGTGCTTACCAGAAACTATACCCTTTCCCCCCTGCCAACATGCACCAGAAGATTCAGGTAACAATTTGCTGTCTCTGGGAAGCTTCATATTAAAGTAGAAATGTGATAGCACTGTCATCCCAGAGAGCATAGCACTGTCCAATAGATAGCACTTAGAACATAAGGAGAGCTGTCTTTTAAGCTTAACGTAGATATAGCATACCCTGTGGCTGCTCCTTACCTTGCTGATTCAGGAAAGCAAGGGTCATCTCTAGGCTCTGTGTCACCTTGGCCTATGACTTGTGATTGTCCTGGAAGCCTTAATGCAGCCTAAAAAACCATGTGTCATTAAGGAAATTTAATCTGAACTATGAAGCCCATATGAGAGGAAGAGCTCCTTCAGGCTCCCCCTTGGCTGGACTCAGCAAAGAAGCCAAAGCCTACCTCAAATATTCTAAGTCAATGCTAGCTGAGGACAAGGTGAACAAGATATGGCTCATAAACTGAGAATAATATCCCTTCTTAATGCCAAAGACAACTGTGGTGTGAAAGATCACAACTGGGTACTTTGCAGGTAAGACTAGCATGTCAGGCTAGGCATTCCTCTCTTTCTTCACTTAATAGAAAAAAGAATGATGAAAACAGGTGAGATATTAAAAACAAATGCAGAGTTCTAGTAGCACTGTCAAAATACGTAGTTTGTAAGCTATGCACTTTTTTCCATCTTAATTATTTTCCATCTTAGAACCTTTTTCAGCTAATCAGTAATAAAAAAATTATTCCATATAACTTTATTAGCAGCGTTAATAACTTCACTGTAGACCTCATGAACTTTCATTATATTTTTGATCCTTAAAGCAAGTGATTCTTGTCTCTGCTGTTGCCTTGATGTTGCAGTTGGTGACTGAGAGGCTGGTTTTCATGAAACCCACTCTCTGCCACTTGAGAGCAGTTCTCCACAAACCAAAGCGGTGCCTGGGAATTTAAGTGTTAACTATGAATATTAGAACATGTAATAAAGTCTTATTCCTTTAAAAATTTAAATATGTTTAATTTAGCTTTAAAGCTCATTAATAAACTTTACTGAAGTATTTTTGCATCCTGAAAATATCCTACAGTCCTAGGAAGACATAGGGAATCAGTTGGAATGACTATTTAAACATCAAGGTACAATCAGAAGTGACTGCAAACATGCACATCAGCACATGCCTGCTTCCCTGCATCAGGACATCCACTCAGAATTCCAAAACTTGTAACTTATTTGTTACCNAACATAGGGAATCACTTGGAATGACAATTTATTTAAACAACAAGGTACAATCAGAAGTGACTGCAAACATGCACATAAGCACGTGCCTGCTTCCCTGCATCAGGACATCCACTCAAAATTCCAAAACTTGCAACTTATTTGTTACCTGTCACATATTTTGTCTCACTGATTCTTCTACTTATCATTCATTACATGAAGGAAGCAAACAATCTGTCTTCTTAGCATATTAGATGTCAGCTGAAAAAAACTCCTTGTTTGTCCATCCATTATTAGTGAGGGAGTGAGATGAATAATTGATCTGACTTTTCTTTCACACAGTTGAAAAATAACCCTGCTGACATCAACAAACTATTCAAATTCCCAGATTTTAATGACAGACTCTGATGCAGCTGTCATCTTTCTTGAGCATGATGACCTAAAATGAACCCAAGTTTTAAAGTAAAACAGGAGATAAAATTACAAGGTAACACAGACAGGAAGGTTGGTCACACCTATGCAAACCAAGGTGCACAATTTTGGCATAACTCCATCAAAAAATTGGATAAATGAAACTACATGCCTAATGCCTGTAAACTGAATGTAACACTCTTGCCTTCAGCTGACAGCTCTGAAGAAAAAAAAAAATGCTCCCTCAGTGGTGAGTGATGGAACTCACGTGGATGTATTGCACTACTCTACTTTTCACAAGAAATTAATTTTCCCTCCCCAAGAGCTTTTCTATGACTAGGAGAGCAATCAAGGGTTATCTATACTGTGCTTTTAGTTGAACCTTGTCTTTGACCTTCCAAACTGTATAAAAATCTTGGAAAACTCATAAGGCTGTGAAGATGTGACTGTAAAGAGAAGGAGAAATTAATAGTTTGTGCCCACTTTTGTCACTTCAAACATTACATTTTGTCACCTCAATATTACATATGCAGTAACTTTATGCACAAAGAAACATGCTTTTCTAATATGGGTATGCATACATGCATACCTATGTGGCTCTGTGTGTGTATATATATGTATAAAAGTATATATATAAAATATTTTATACATTCACATGTATTTATAGAAGCATATACATATGTAGACTTGAAGTTAGGCAATAAGCAAAGGGAGGAAAAAATATTAGTATTGACTAAAAGTTGCAGGAATGATGGGTAGCTTAAAATGAATGGCCCACTCATTCCTCAGAATGAGTGGGAAAAGTCTTGATCTACCTGCTACAGCTTCTTCATTTCTTTTAACTCACTGACACAAGAAAGAGGTTATTTTTGCAGTTGCCATACTCTGTCGTGTGCCAGAGAATAATCTATGCAACCTCCCTCCCTCACTGCCTCTTGGTTTACCATGCTATGAGTATTCCCCTGGTTCTTGAAACATGTCAAAGAAACACACTCCTGCTTCTGGGAGCCCAAATTCATCTGAGACTGCTGACATCCTGATGGGTTCCTTTGCAACCCTTTTAATCTATTGTTTTAAAGAAAATATGGGGTCCTTGTGCCTGTTAAGCTTCAGCTTCTAGTGCAAAGCAAGTTAATCTCAGCAGAGGAAAGGGGTTAGGCTGTAAACAGGTACACAATAAAAAGGCAGAGAAGTACTAAGTCCTAGGTTGACTTTAACTTTTGCCTGCTACCTAGGCTTAGAGAGCTGTGGTATGATGAATGGAGCCCAGACTGGTGGCACAAAGGCAACTATGATATGCAAACCTCCAAATCAGAACGAGGTCAGGCTAAATGGACCTTTTCTCCAGCAACAACTGGGTATGATCAGAATATCACACATATAAATTAATTTTCAAGAACATTCCCTTTACTTTTTTTTTTAAAATTTCAGGGAAATATCATACTGATTCTGGTGAGACTCATCTATGAATATGTAAAAGGAGACGACATACTGATTTCTCACTCTACAGGGGAGAGAGACTAGGCTGGAATTTGCCTGACTTTCCATGTCACAGGTACCATGACTTTGGTTGTTGCGTTTTTCATAACTTGATTACAATTTATAAATATGTCAGAGAAACCATTATTATTAAGATGGTGTGTTTGCACAGAGATTACACACTTAAAAGTAAATAAACAATATATACTACTAAGTTGGAACATAACACCTACATTTTTCAATGCAACATTTCAAGCTCGGACCCACCATACCCAGTGCTTATATGCTTAATTTGAATAATATATTTAAAATATTTGACGATTAAAGTTTGAACTTATTAAAAATAAAATCAAGGGATAGGTGATCTTTATCCCAGATGAGACAATCCCATCAAACTATCCCTTAAACTTCCAAATGCAACATGTAGTATCAACAAGTCACGTCTGATTTCAAGCTGAAGAAATTTTACTGTGTGTCTCAAAATGGTAGAATTGAATTTTTGAGTACAAAAAAAGAAAAAAAGGAACAGAAAAGTTTCTTACTACCATGACTTGTTTTGTTTAATGTAAGAGGACCCAAAACTGAATTTCATCTTAATGGACCAAAAAAAGAAGTACATATTAACTAAAATTGGTCAATGCCCATGAAAGAAAAATTACAGTCAGCATGCATTTACATTGCGTACTCAGAACACAGAATCAGTCATGGTATATATTTTATATACAGGAAAAAAATTAAAAGTCTTTTTTTCCTCAACTTAGAATGGTTGCTAGCAGAACAACTAAGAAAATTAAACAGCTATAAACTTGGAATTACTCATACAGTACTGGAAATCTCCAAAATACCACATTTTATATATGAGAGGGAAAAAAAAAGTGTTGCCAGTGAAAAAAACCTTTCTGAAAAGAAGACTAGTTACAAGAATATAGAGGAAATGAATATTTAAAGAAAGGAAAAATTGAAGAAATAGTTAAGAGATGTGAACATCTTGTACAAAAATTTAAAAATGTCATGAAATCTCAACAGACAAAATTATTAAGGACAATAAGATGGAATTTTTAATAAGAACAAGTAGTGTCTGACCAAGGATTAAATACATTTCAAGATACAGAGACAAATTATAAATAATACCAGAGAAAAGTTAAAATTGACAGGAGATATTTACATTTTATAATGAGAATTAGAAAATGAGAGTGCATTTATTCTGTATAATGTGAAACATTGCAAAAAAAGTTTAAAAAGGTCACATCTGCCAAGATGAAACGTGGGCATAAGTAGTCAACAAGTCTGGTTAACTTACCTACACCCCCACAAAGCCTAAAATAACTTCGCTGAAGGATTCTCTGATTCATTAATGTTTATAAATTATTTTTATTATAATAAATCATGAAAAACTGGATTAATTCCAACAGATGGGAGTACTGCCAAGAAAGAGACAATCCTGGGGCTGGAAAAGAAGACCCTGCAATATGTCACTTCAAAAAAACCTATCATCTGAATTTATTGAAGAACAACTAAAAAAAATGTTGGTCACTGTGTAAAAATGATCCGAGAGTAGATGGATTTTTATTGTGTAGCAATTTGTAACAGGATCATAAACATCGAAATAACTAACTACATGCTGAATGACACACTCAGCAAGAACATCTTTAGAAGGTATTTTTTTCTAAACCATATTCCTTACTGCAGTTTCTTACACTGGGAGTCTTTGCAGTCACATCCTCCAGCTAGGTAGTGGGTTCCTCTGACCTCAGATTTTGTGGAAATGGCCCCTAGAATCTTCGAAGGTGTTTGATGCTGTTGTGCTGATAGGCAAAATTATGCAATCATCATGCAAATAAGCCATCACAACAGTCATTGGGAGGATGAAAGCAGGATTCCACCCATGGAGATTAAAGGAGTGTTTGTAAATTCTTGTGATATCTCTCAGAACAAATGGGAAATCTGAAAATTAATTAAAAGCACAGCTTCACAGCTGAGACCTTGAACATGGCAATTCATCTGTTTATGAGAAGTTACGCTCTCCACACCTTGGCAAAACGATATAGATTCGCAATTAATAATAGTGTTGCTATTAATCATTGAATGAGGTGGAACATAGTCATTAGATGGAGAAAGCCATATAAAAATAGGTGCATACAGATGTGTACAGGGGATGAAACAAGAAAAATGACAAGGAATGTTTTCAAAGGTTTGTTACTTAAATGCTCTCATTCTGGTCATGAATAAACACTAGAGACTCCCCCAAACGAAGCTTCTCAGAATCATCTGCAGTGGTAGTTCAACTTGCTTCTTCCCCATCCTTCTTGAGCCACATATGCTTTTCAGTTATAGCCTATCAGAGCTCAGCATCATTATTTCATTTGTCCCCATCGGCAACATAAGCTAAATCCTCTGGCATTTCCATGAGCAGGTAATGGGGTACAGCATGTTTCTATTGCCACTTGTTGAGGCTCAAGGTAGAGAGATACGGGCAGTAGTATAGTTTGGAGTTAGATCCAGTACAACAATCTGTCTGGGATCTTAGATCTTCCCTTACAATGTTTTTGGTCCAGTCTCAAGCCAGGTACCACCAAGATGCATGGTGAAGATCAGTTTCTCAGGGACATTATCTAGATTGTGTCTTTTCTCTGTATTTTCCCGTTGTCTGCCACCACCAACACCAAAGAGGTATGAGTCCCTCAGTCACTACTTGCCTGGAAGCCCTTGTAATAGGTAGGTATTCACACTGGTGGCTGCCCAACAACGCATGCTTGATACTAAAGGTCCTCCTGACAGCTCTGGTGCAAAATTTCAAACCCAGTCTTTCTTCATACGCTTTTTTTTTTTTTTTTTTTGCTTTTAAAGTAACCCTCCTGAATATCATCTTAATTGAACTTTCTTCAGACAAGTAATGGGCCAGGAAGAAGGAAGTTTCTACCTTAGCTTTGATTCTAAGTGAAACACCCAAGATCCTCACACCTCCTAAAAGCCTTCTTGGTTAATTTGACAAGCCCAATTATAATCAAGTTCCTTGTTCAGTGTGAAAACAAAGCAATTTTATCTCCTTATTATCCTTACTGTTGCATGACATAAGGAAAACATACATTTTGTTTAAAGAAATCAGTAAGTTTGAAATTAAATAGCAAGTGATCATGTTAAGCCCTCCATAAGCTTTTGATTTTGCTACGTACTTGGAACCAAGTAAGAGCCTAACCAGGTGCCAAACTCCTACAAAACTTATTGGAGAGCAACCAAATGCAAGTGTGTTCATTAAATTGTGCAATGGGAAGTGAAGTTAAAAATACTTAACAATCAACTTTTTGAAGATCACAGAATAAAGGACAATTTTCCTGAATTTAACAGGCATTGCTTTTCAAAAGGTAATTTATTACCTAGGAATGTGTGCTTTCACTGAAGAAGGTGTTGTTTTTTTTAATAATGACTTCGGCATTAAACACAGCATTTTGGCATCAGTAGAATTACTACATTGCCAAAGGTAGTTCTCTCCAGGTTCGTTAGCATCAGTAGCTTCCACATTTCAGAGTCTAGAAAATCCTAATGCTCCCTGATAATACCAGGAGAAAATGTTTTAACATCATGTGTAAAATGTTTTAATCATTACCGAGTAAACATCACAAGTCATCCAAGAAATAACCAACAGAGGAAGTGAGTGAGAAGCCTACCTGAAGACCTTTAGAATGTGAAATTTTAGTTTTTGTTAATGTTTTGGGGTAATGCAAATGATCTTTTTGCTTATGATAGGAAAGTTATTGATTACAACCACTTTTTAGGCAGCATGACATGTAACTCTGGTTATAGCACTTCAGAAGAAGCTCATCTCTGAGTTCATGCTATACTTGAATTGCCTGGGTTATAACCAGTTCCCACTCCTATGGTAAATTTTATAACAGGATAGGTAAAGATTAAGATATGCCCCTATGGAGGATACTATTAAGTCATCCTTCCCAGTCCTTCTATGGAAAGAATGTAACACTTCATCAAACTGATTTTCCACACTTATACGTAAATACCTTTTCCCTCCTGTTCAAAAAAAAATCTTGTCAGATGAAACAAATGCATTCTGCTTTTACATACTCATTCCTTAACTTAGCTTTCATAGAATTGTAGAATGGTTTGAGTTGGTCCCCAAGGTCACCTGGTTCCAAACCCCTGCCATGGGCAGGGACACCTCCCACCAGACCAGGCTGCCCAAGGCCCCATCCAACCTGGCCTTGGACACCTCCAAGGATGGGGCAGCCACAGCTTCCCTGCGCAACCTGTACCAGTGCCTCACCACGTATTGCAAGTGCCTCCTTTATAGGCAATTCATAGATACTAGGCTGCAACTTGTAATTTAGAACTTTAAAAGGATATGTACACAGTGCTAATACAAGTGTAAGGCTGTTTTATTTCTCATCTCATTTCTTAAAATATAATAGAAGATTATTATGAAGATTGATGGAAATGATACCCAACTTAATTGTTATAAACAAATCATCATTACATACTGATGCATAAAATACAAGGTGTATCAAATCTGAAGGCATGAACAGATTTTGCAGGGCCAGAGCAAATCATGTTACCTGTGAAGAAGTAATTGATTATTTTCACTGACTGACCTTTTCACAAGGCTCAGATTTTACTTATATACAGCCACACAATGACCAGAATCTTTTAAATTACTATCCTGACTGGGCTGCCTTAGCTAAAGTAGTATATGGAAGACAAGGAGAAGGCAAAAAGCAAGTTAGAAACAACAAAAAGGCAGACATTAAATTCTAAGTCAGGTCCCTGAGGAAAACTGGACAAACACAGTTAATTTCTATCATAATATGTGCTTCTGACAACTGCAAGTAGAGCAGCCCAAGAGAAGAGAATGTAAAGAGGGTAACAGCTTGTCCTAAGGACTCAAGATTACACATGTGCTGGTGAGATTTTAATTTGCTTTAATTTGCTCCTGTAGACTTTTTGCCACCCACTAGCTGCTGCAGTGCGTCTTCCAGTTAAGTTTCAGCTGACAGGAGTTCAGCTCACACCACTAGGCAAGGGGAAGTAAAACCTGGCAGGTAGGGATGATAGAGTCATTCACTCTAAAGTGAACTCCTGATCCAAACCAAATGCTAATGTGGATCTTAGTGTTTCAAAATAGAGACACAATGGGCAGTGTAGTAGAACATTGATATGCTGCACTTAACGTCACCTCTGTGCTATATTACCTTGATTTCTGCAGTGATGGTGATAGTAGTATCTGTCCTGCATTCTTCAGCTTTGCTTCCACTTCACTAGTGCGTGGGTTGTATCACTGCACAGCCTTTCTCTTCCAGCAGTCGGAAGGAGGGGGTGTTCAAGATTCATTGAGTTCTTCTCACTTTTCCTTTCTGCCCCTCTATCAAGTGCCCACTAGTAAATCATGCTGCCTTTGCACTGCCAAGCACTGCTGCTGCTTAGGAGAGCCAGCTGTGCCCTTGAAGGGGACTGCCACCAGTGAGGAAATCCCATACTTGAAGGGCACAAGAAGCAAGATCATTCAGCTCCCCCTTTCTGCAAAAACAAGCAGACAGATACCTCTTCTTGCCCGCAACCTCCACAGATCCTAGCCAGCCCAGTAAAACACCTACCAGAACAGTACCATGTTGATCTGTGGTCCTGTAGCCTGGGAGAGAGGCAGGAACATCACTCCCACGGAAGATTGTGGTGGCACTCTCCGTCACCAGGGTACAGTCAGACTTCTCCAGGCAACAATAGACAACTTATGAGAACAAAACAAAAGGATCTAGTTTCCATTGAGCAAAGCAACTTTTTTATCTAGAAGAGGAACATTTTTTCACATGAGCTAATCTGGAGCAAGAACCATTTTTATCTAAGCTATGTATTAGAAACCACCTAATGTACCTAATATAGCTGGTTTCCATAGTGCACTTTCTATAGAGCATTTAAGTAAAGAAGAGGTAGTCATGAGAAACTGGGAAGTAAAATTTAATGCAGAATCACTCAAAACTCACTCTCAGTTCTCCTTCATGCATATACCTTTGTCGGAGGAGGGATTGAGAGGCAGGTAAAAAAGCCATTTCATTAGAGATGAGTGCCTTTTTATTCCCTTCTTCCTCTTTCAGCTTTCCTCTTGCTTATAACATACCACAGCCACATATGGGGACAGCTACCCATGAGACACACACTTCCACATTAAGTCTTACCTGGAGTTATAAGAGTTCAATCTGTATTGGTCCTCCTGGAACAGCATCCCCTGGATTTACACCCTGATGGACTGACCTCCACCATCATTTAAAGAGTCTGAGTTTGGAGTAACTGAAATGTCTGTCCTCTTTTTAGTTGTAGCATCCTTCTTTTGAAATAGAGGCCAAGGCAGTCAAGGAACAGCACTCTGTCAGAGTGGGCAGTGGACTCTGGGTTTCTAAATGATAGCCAATGTAGAGAAAAAAATAAAAGAGTTATACATGGAAAATAGCTATGAAAAAATTCATATCCTACATATCAATGCTATGCTTCCTGATTCTGGTCACAGAGTTGATGACGTTTTCTATCAGCAATACATCCTGCAAATAGCTAAGTACATTGGCAACTGTGGTTCAAATTTCCTTGTGATCAAAATGTAACTGGCCCAAAGACTCACCTGGCTGAAAATGGCAACTTTATTAGGCTACCCACAGTAAGCAGACTCCTGCTGTGTATTGCAACTAATGTTCGTTTTTTTCACAATTTAAAAGGTACTACCTCACAAATTTACCACTTAAGTTTACAGTTCACTGAACTTGATGCAAATATAAAAGCTGTATCTGATAGAATCAACTATTGAATAAAATTAATGAAATTACTTTCACACACAGCCTGGCACTACTTTAGCTTTAGAATTTAATGTGACATCCCACATACGGACTCCTTTTACATTAATTATATTGTTATATATGATGAAGGAAAAAAAACCTTTCTGAAGGCTTTTGGAAAGGAGAAATTTCAGAATTTATTATGGTTCTCATAAAAGACTTTGCAGTAACTGATCTGGTGTATGAAAGTCCTTTTCCCACCTTCCCTTCAAAAATCAGGTGCAATCTGGGGGCATGAGAGTACCAGCTCCCTATGCACAGCTTTCACAATATTCTTTCCCAGTTTCTCTGCCCATTAACTGGAGCACCACCTCTAGGCAAGGGAAAATATTCATGTCCATGCATATTTCTACCCTCTTTGCTTCTAAAGCCAAAAAGGCTATAAATAGTGGTGGGGAGTATGTGATGTGGACATCTATGGGGTTAAGACCTCCGATAATTTCACAGGTTGCTGAACATCTGCCTAAAATATCCTTCCTGTCTCCCATTCTTTTTTCTCACTCACCCCCTCAAAAATTTACACAGAAGAGATGAGTTTAAGCCAGCAATCTAGAAGAGATCTAAATCTAAATAAGTAAGAAGCAGCACTCCTATTTGTTAAGTAGATCTGTCTATGAAGACAAGATTATTCTCCATGGCTGGGAAAGCATACGGAGAAAGCTGCATCATTGGTTAAGGGCTGAAGGAATAGGATACTTTGCAAAAAGAGTATTTAGTATATCACAATGAAGATGTTGCCAAGGACTAAGAAATGTTCAGTGAAATCAGTATTTATGNATTTTTTCACATGAGCTAATCTGGAGCAAGAACCATTTTTATCTAAGCTATGTATTAGAAACCACCTAATGTACCTAATATAGCTGGTTTCCATAGTGCACTTTCTATAGAGCATTTAAGTAAAGAAGAGGTAGTCATGAGAAACTGGGAAGTAAAATTTAATGCAGAATCACTCAAAACTCACTCTCAGTTCTCCTTCATGCATATACCTTTGTCGGAGGAGGGATTGAGAGGCAGGTAAAAAAGCCATTTCATTAGAGATGAGTGCCTTTTTATTCCCTTCTTCCTCTTTCAGCTTTCCTCTTGCTTATAACATACCACAGCCACATATGGGGACAGCTACCCATGAGACACACACTTCCACATTAAGTCTTACCTGGAGTTATAAGAGTTCAATCTGTATTGGTCCTCCTGGAACAGCATCCCCTGGATTTACACCCTGATGGACTGACCTCCACCATCATTTAAAGAGTCTGAATTTGGAGTAACTGAAATGTCTGTCCTCTTTTTAGTTGTAGCATCCTT
This sequence comes from Piaya cayana, assembly GCA_013389865.1. Lineage (NCBI taxonomy): Eukaryota > Metazoa > Chordata > Aves > Cuculiformes > Coccyzidae > Piaya > Piaya cayana. Next base: position 19,114 of record WAAB01021340.1, read on the forward strand.
CTTTTGAAATAGAGGCCAAGGCAGTCAAGGAACAGCACTCTGTCAGAGTGGGCAGTGGACTCTGGGTTTCTAAATGATAGCCAATGTAGAGAAAAAAATAAAAGAGTTATACATGGAAAATAGCTATGAAAAAATTCATATCCTACATATCAATGCTATGCTTCCTGATTCTGGTCACAGAGTTGATGATGTTTTCTATCAGCAATACATCCTGCAAACGGCTAAGTACATTGGAAACTGTGGTTCAAATTTCCTTGTGATCAAAATGTAACTGGCCCAAAGAGTCACCTGGCTGAAAATGGCAACTTTATTAGGCTACCCACAGTAAGCAGACTCCTGCTGCGTATTGCAACTAATGTTTGGTTTTTTTCACAATTTAAAAGGTACTACCTCACAAATTTACCACTTAAGTTTACAGTTCACTGAACTTGATGCAAATATAAAAGCTGTATCTGATAGAATCAACTATTGAATAAAATTAATGAAATTACTTTCACACACAGCCTGGCACTACTTTAGCTTTAGAATTTAATGTGACATCCCACATACGGACTCCTTTTACATTAATTATATTGTTATATATGATAAAGGAAAAAAAAACCTTTCTGAAGGCTTTTGGAAAGGAGAAATTTCAGAATTTATTATGGTTCTCATAAAAGACTTTGCAGTAACTGATCTGGTGTATGAAAGTCCTTTTCCCACCTTCCCTTCAAAAATCAGGTGCAATTTGGGGGCATGAGAGTACCAGCTCCCTATGCACAGCTTTCACAATATTCTTTCCCAGTTTCTCTACCCATTAACTGGAGCACCACCTCTAGGCAAGGGAAAATATTCATGTCCATGCATATTCCTGCCCTCTTTGCTTCTAAAGCCAAAAAGGCTATAAATAGTGGTGGGGAGTATGTGATGTGGACATCTATGGGGTTAAGACCTCCGATAATTTCACAGGTTGCTGAACATCTGCCTAAAATATCCTTCCTGTCTCCCATTCTTTTTTCTCACTCACCCCCTCAAAAATTTACACAGAAGAGATGAGTTTAAGCCAGCAATCTAGAAGAGATCTAAATCTAAATAAGTAAGAAGCAGCACTCCTATTTGTTAAGTAGATCTGTCTATGAAGACAAGATTATTCTCCATGGCTGGGAAAGCATACGGAGAAAGCTGCATCATTGGTTAAGGGCTGAAGGAATAGGATACTTTGCAAAAAGAGTATTTAGTATATCACAATGAAGATGTTGCCAAGGACTAAGAAATGTTCAGTGAAATCAGTATTTATGACAGCTGATACTGTCCACGTACTTGAAAGCTAAAACACTTGTTCTTGCAAGAGAGTGTTTTGCATCTGTATTTCATCCATCTTCCCTGAAACTCCTAAAAGCTTCAAAGGAATTCATGTAGCAATCTGTTTTTGGTGGCCCCACAAACATGTCACATTACTTATCCTACAGCATGTATTTTGGGCTGAGGCTGAGGACAGTGTGAAAAGCAGAAATTAAGCTGTGTAAACTGGAAAAAAAGTGGATCTTGAATCACACGTTCTTCAGAGCCACAAAGCCATTTGGTCTGCCTGAGGAAGTCTGCTGCAGAAAGCAGATTTAAAACGACAGAGTCACACACAGATGGGGGAGTCAAGCAAAGCATTTCTCTGACTGGAGAGCATCTGGCCTACCATTAAGCTACGTTTAACTAACTACTAAGCTAAACAAATTTTTTAAGTAGCACAATTTTTAAATAGTGTCTTTTGGAAGGTCCTAAAATGTGACAGCTGAAGACAAGTCACAGGATGTTTCACTACTGGAGATCTGAAGCTGTCCGAACAGATACTTAAATCACAGCTAGAACTGAAGGAAAACAAAACAAACAACAACAAAAAAGCAGAAACAAGCACAGAGGCTATTCAGTTCAAAATGATGGATATGATGGAGCACTGGGCCTGCTAATATAAAGACAAAAGTCATCAATGTATTGCAGACTACAGAACTTAAAGGAGAGCAAGATGACTGAGTAACTGAGCTTTATTTCATTATATTTTACTAGGCTTTAAATTTTACCCATCTTTAAGATCAGATGCAACTCTGCTTATCCACTACCAGATAATTTTGCCTTTGAGCAGATTAGATAGAAGAGTTGATGTTTATGCTACTTTTTTTTTTTTATGATCAGGAAGGCAAAACAGCTTTTGTGTAACTCTGGAGTCCATAGCAATTGTGCATCTCCCTTAGATCCTGAGGAATCAGCCTTTCTGGATTTCTTTTCTCATTGTGTACAAAAAAATATTAACACCTTTCTTTATTTTCTAGCATCTTCCACATTTATTTTTATTACCTTGTAAAATTCAGCCACAAAAGGAGGTGGATTGTGATCTTCCATACACTAATCAATTAGGAGGAATTTGGCTCAGATGATGGTTAGTGGACTACAAATTGTCATAAAAAAGCCCAATATCAGTTCAATTAACATTAATAAGAAGAAGCACACACCCTCCAGCCCTCACACACACAACCACACTCAGATGAGAATAATTTGCAACTAGATGCAGCTGTGCAGTTGGAAAAGAGATTCAAGTAATGTGTTTTTGAGTGTTGTTAAAGGAATAAAAGAATGTTTCCCCACTGTTTACATTATATTAAATATAACATAATTCTTGAAACAAACTTCTGGACAGAAAGAATCTTTGGGTGTAGCCTGTAGCCTGTTGTGTTTCACTGCTATTAAGCTGACTACATCACAGTCGTCTAAAGGCTATCACCTGAACATACAGTTGCTCTTAATTTGAAGATGTCTCATCCTTGTTTTTGTTGTTTTATGTTTACTTCCCTAATAGTTAATAACAGATACATATATACAGTAATAAAAATGCCTACCTACTATTTAATTTGAGCTTGTCTGACTTAGTTTCCAGCTATTAGTTCCTGTTGTGTTTTTCTGTACTAAATTAAGGAGCTATTCCGTAGTCGTTCATTCTTAACCATGGAGCATTTATACACTAATCAAGTCACTTCTCAGTTTGCTCTAGTATAAAGAACAACTTGATCTGCAAGTGTCTCATTATACAGCTTTTTCTCTTCCCCTTGAGTAATTAGTATTGCTTTGTTTCTTGTACCCTACAATTTTGAATATCCTTTTAAAGAGTATTATAATGAAAAGATTTTTAGGTTCTGACTGTTGTATTCACATAGAAAATTACTTTGCTGCTTCTATGCCTTCTTTCCATTCCTTCTTCCTGTACATCCAAGGTGCATACTAACTTTCCTGCCATTATAGGAAACCTCTCACTGATCAAATGCCCTCTCTAATTTCTTTTTCAGAGTTCACTGCATTCCTTCCCCTCCCCCTCACTCTGTTTACGTTGTTCTGTGTTTCTAGACATATAATTGAATTTCTTCTCTTATAAAATACATTTCATTTAAAGGCTCTTTTCTGATCGCTCTGAAGTCTCTTCTTCAGTCTTTGGCAGAGTACCTCTCCAATACACTTGTAAATGTTAGAAGCAGGAATTTAACACTCAGTGCTGAATATGTAGTGAATTCAGTGTTGACCTCTGCATATTTTCCCTCTAAGGGTATCTTCCTTCACTGATTACTCCTCAGGGAATTATATTTTTCAAAATTTGCCATTTATTCAGTATTTTAGTTAAGTAACATGTTCTCCATGGAAAAGCGGGAGGATGTTTTCTTCTCCCGTGACAAGACTGGCTGCAGTAGTTTTAACTGTTTATTTTTGCCTTCATCTATAATATTATGTTTGATACACTTACTAGGGACCATCCAGGCATTTTCATCTAATGAAACATCCCCTGTTGTGCTGAAGTAGGACATGGCTGAAACTGAGCTTGTGTCTTGCTCTCATCCTCGGGTCCAGCATGAGCTTGTAATACCTCGCCAAGTGTCTAAGTCTCATCTTCCTCCAAATGTGAGGGTAAGACACTGTCTGTGATCTGAGTGGTCTCACTCAGTCCTTTATCTCTGGTTTAAGCAGCATTCCTGTCTATTGTCCTTGTTTCTGTAAGGAAGTTTGTAGAGTTGAAGAGAAAGAAAATGGAGATATATGAGAAGACCTCATGGCCATCCTTACCATCAAAGACAGAATTATACTCTGGATTTCAAGGACTGTGTTACACCCTCCCACGGGTCTTGTCTCTAGTCCTTTTTTGAATACTTTAGGAGGTTTTAAATATCCTTTCTAGAAATCTTAGCAATCCAAATTTTAAATATAAATTAGATGTCAGAGGGAAAAGAACTTTTCAGCTAATGCCTTTAGGATACCTGGCAGCAGCCTCTGTGAGTGTACAGAGCATCAAGTAGCATTCTAAGTTACTAATGACTTAGAAAATACATTTTCACCCTTAGGCAATACTAGTGCATCAGTCTGATACTTTGGAAGAAGAAAACAGAAATGTTCGTTGAATGCATCTGCTTTTTCTGCACAATCATTTTTTATTATTTCCCTCTCCTTAGGATACAAATGTACAATTACCAAAATTCCTAATAGATTTATATGTACAACAAATAAATTTTGTGTTCTCAGTCTTACAAAATGTGAAATTCTTCATCACTTTTCTTGTTCCGTAACTCCAGATCAATAACGATTGCTACTTATTTCCTTGTCTGTATTGTACACTGTTTTTCAGTACCTAATTCCCACCTGTTATATTACCAAAGCAAGACTTGGTTTCCAGCAAAGGTGCTTATTTCTTGATCACAGAATACTGCATTTTTTTGACCATTCATGTGAAATAAACCCTGGTTTTATTTATGCTTTCTTTCTGACTTCTTCCTTTGCATGATTACTTTTCACAGTTACCTTGGGGTGCTTGGAGGATTGCCTTAGTAGCACCAAATATTTGTACTGCTGTTAAGTTAATCCTTCCTTGCCCAGACTGAACATAATTAGATCCTGATCACTGGTAACTATCCAGTTCTAACCCAGACACTATCAGTTGCTTGCCAGGCATCACAGGAGACTCTCCATAAAATACATTTTCTGTCTCTTCTCTCTTAACTCAGGTTATGAACACTCAGGTATAAATTACATTTCTTATTAATTTCACTGTTTCTCTATAAGGGAAAAATTAATATTAAGTGCAGAAACTGCTTGAGCCAAGAGAACAAATCGGCTACATCCTGATTCTTCATTGGAGGTAGGTCTGCTGGATGTGCTAGCCATACCCACTCACATTTTCTGCAGAAAGAAAACCTAAGGACAGGACTGGACTTTACTCTTCACATGCCTGGATGCATACTTCTGTGATTTTTCCTTTTCTGCATTCCATGTCTCAATCTTTTGTGGAAAACTTTCCTGAAGGAGGCTTCTACTTCTTCCTTTTCTCTCACACTACCCCATTTGATAAAGTATTCCTTACCTCTTTCTTTTCAATGCACATTCCTTAATCCTTTCCTGTGTTCAACTCCTGCTCAGTGATGTCATGGCACTTCTCTTACTATTCTATCTTCTTTTATTTTGTCATATGTAGGAAGTAAATTTTTCCGCAAGATTACTGCTTGTAATGGGCTCTTTGTGTTTACATTCCTATTAAAATCTTCAGAATGATACATTGAGAAGGCAAGTCTTACTTCCTAGTGTAATATTGATGAACAACCTGGCCTGAGGTTCCTCAATACATCATGACTCTGTGGGAGGCGAGTCATCTAACACAATGTTACTTACTTCAGCTCATCCATCTTTCTCCCAGAACCAAAGAAAAAGGGAACTCAACAGTGTGTCTGATGGTAATCACCACAGAAACTATCACGTGTCTCCCACCGTTAAGTCAGTGTTTAGTTTTGTTTGCTTAAAATACAGCCTTAAGATGAAAAGAGGGAACAGTAACAGTAAGCGACAAGTGAGTACACCATGGACATTTCATTTTTAAACAAGCTTAGGCTGTCTTGTACCTCCTATCCAAAAGCAGGAGCAGTGTGACAGCAGGGCCCCTGTTACCCCGCACATTCCTGCTTCTCGGACCTCTGCAGCCCCTGTACAGCGGCACCTCTGCACCCACAGCTGTAGCTGAGCACTTTCCCTTCTCTCTCCCCCTTCCCTCCCTCACACAATCTGCAGGAGTTATGTTAAGCTCTTTTAATAAACAATACTGCTTTTTTCATCTTCAAAGCTTTTTTTTACAACTATTAAGTAATTAATCCTCACAAGGTCCAAGAGAATTGGTGGAGTTGTTCTAATCAGCAATTCATAGAATCATAGAATCATAGAATCACCAGGCTGGAAGAGACCCATGGGATCACTGAGTCTAACCATTCCTATCAAACACTAAACCATGTCCCTCAGGACCTCGTCTACCTGTGCCTTAAACACCTCCAGGCAAGGTGAATCAACCACCTCCCTGGGCAGCCTGTTCCAATGCCTAA
>WAAB01021340.1:38713-68962 GCA_013389865.1 Piaya cayana
TGGGATAATAAAATAATCTCATTACCATATGGTATGAGCAAAGAAGAGGAACCAGGAAATCTTGACAGACTGTGAAATGAAGACTCCTCCAATTTTTAGCAGTTTATTTTCCTAATCCTGTATTGCTGATAGATTCTGGTGTAAACAATTGCATAGCCAAATAATTAAATACCATCATAAGGGTCTGCTGGGCAGCATCAGCTATTCTGGAAATGTCTACTATAAGCTGAAACTGAAGTTGTGAGAGAGGAGGCTGTGCCTTAGAGCAGCTACTTTCTGCTGTTACTTGTACCCACTTTTTCAAAACAGAGTAGTGACTTGCTTCAGGTGATTTTTTTCAGAGCTGTATACCAATATGCTGTTGATCTGTTTAAAACACAAAGAGCTTGTGCATTCAACTTAGTATTTTTTTCCAGCTAGGAACTTCGCATAATTAGCACACAAACCGCCTGAGCCTGATGGCAGTTCTTTGTGGTCTAAAATGGCCGTTTGTAGTATGAGATGCACATCAACTCCTTCAGTCTGCACACTTGCACATCACCCTCTCCATTTTCCCCATCCAGCTGCAGATGCCTGAAGACTAGAAGAAGGCTAGGGTCACATCCATCCACAAGAAGGGTTCCAAGGAGGATTCCTCTAGTGGAAGCTTATGGAGTGAGTACTCCTGGTGACTGTCACAAGTCAACTAAAGCACGTGATTGGGAAAAGCCAACATGGATTCACCTGAGGCAGATCATGCTTAACAAACCTAACCTCCTTCTGTGATAAAGTAAACCAGTCAGCTGATGTGGGGTGAGCAGTGGATATTGTCTACCTGGACTTTTCCAAGGCTGTTGACACAGTTCCTCACAGCCTCCTAGAGTAACTGACAGGCCATGGCCTAGACAAATGGTCTAGGTGGTGGGTGATGAACTGGCTGACAGGTTTTACCCAGAGAGTAGTAGTAAATAGGTTTTTTCTCAGTCTAGCAACCAGTCACAAACAGGATCCCCAAAGGATCAATACTAGGCCTGATGCTATTTAATATTTTCATAAGTGATCTGGATGTTTGGACCAAAAGCACTCTGATGAAGTCTCCAGATAACACCAAGTTAGGTGGGTAGGTTGACAATCTAGAAGGAAGAGGAAGACTTGGACTGGCTGCAAGAGTGGGTTAGCAGAGACCTTATGAACTTCAGTGGAGATAAATGCAGTCTTGCACCTAGCAATACATAATCCTGGAGTGCAGCTCAGACTGGGTTCCATCTGGCTGGAGATCAGCTCTGTGGAGGAGGACTGTGGGGTCTTGGTAGACAGCAGGATCAACATGACTGAACAGTGTGCTGCAGAAGCAAAGAAGGTCAACAGGGTGCACCAAGAAGGGCATCACCAGCAGAGAAAAATAAATTAACCCACCCTACTCAGCACCCGTCAGACCACACCTGGAGTACTGTGCTCAGTTTTGGTCTTCCCTACACAAAGAAAATGTGGACAGACTGGAGAAGGTCCAGGGAAGGAGCACTGAAACAATCAGGGGACTAGGAAATCTACCACATAAAGTAAGGCTGAGAGAACTGGGTTTGCTCAGCCTTGAGGGAAGAAGGCTTAAGGAAGACCTTATTATCCTGTACCAGTGCATGAAGGGTGCCTGCCAAGAGGATGGAGACTCTCTTTTTACAATGAGACACATGGAAAACACAAAGTGTAATGGGCAAATGTTGTTCCTGGAGAGATTCTGACTGGATTCCAAAAGAAAAATTTTCACCATGAGAACAGTTAAACATTAGAATAATCTCCCCAGGGAAGTGGTGGAATCTGCTACACTGGACACTTTTAAGGTTCAACTCGACAGAGTGCTGAACCATCTTATTTAAACTATATATTACCTAAAAGGTTGAGCCAGATGATCCCAGAGCTCTCTTTCAACTTGGCATTCTATAATTCTCCAGACAGTGCCTTCGTTTTGCCTGATGATATCTTGATGTCTGCACCTGAAGCAACTGCTGCAGAGTCTGGGGACTCTGCTTCTGGCTTCTCCAAGTTTCACCCCCCTGGTGGGATTACCCTTGAATATCCTCTCCCTCTGCATTCTTCACAGGCCCATTTTCTTTTGCTACCCTTTTCATTTGCATATTTCTTAGGGCACTGCAACATGAAGGAATTTCTCTTCTAACCCTTATACGCCATGTATCCCACTCATAATTCAAAGTGGTCAGAAGACAGGTCTCTTCAGGAGAAAGGCCAAAGTTTCACTTAGTTACTCTTGTAAGCAGATACACACAGAGATTTAATGATAATTTTAGAAATGTCAGGAGGTTAATAGCAATCAAATCTATTTACATAGGCATGTAAAAAAATCTGTCATACATTGTGACCTGGTGTCTGTGTGTTGAAACAGAAAGAGAGAGAAGTAAAGCCTTTGCAAAGAACTAAAACTTATCCCTTTGTCCTAAAGAGTCACAGAGAAATATCAAGGCAGCCACCACAGCCTACAAGTTCCAGTAACTTGACAGTGTAAACCCAAGGTTGCCAAAGAGATAACCTTTAAAAAGAAATTGTAGATCTCTCTAGCAGAGCTCACCATCCCAGCCCTGTCATACCACAGTATGCCATGAATGGAACATATTGTCAGTTTTATATCTCTAATAAAGAGTAAGTCACTTCCCCTGTGTCTGGATTAAAGTGATCTTTCAACAGCTGCCACAAAATCCTCACTTGGTGGTGGTAACTAGGAATATTTTCCCACTGCTGAGCAACACTTCTAGCAGACTCATGCAACATGCTTTTCCAAACAACTACAGATAACCATTTTATAAAAAACAAGTAAACCCTAGTCAGTATAAAAAAGAAAGGCAATGTTTTTCAATACTGATGACAGTTTCCTCTATGTGCATTTTCCCACTCTTTTCTCAGCGATTCTCTGACATGTTTAAATCGTCTTTAGTGTCAAACCTTCATTCCAAATAGATCAATCCAAACTGAGCATGATGTAAGAATCAATATAGCTTGGGAAGAATTAAAGTCATTTCTCTCTTGAGTCTTTGAAGGCTCTTAAAATGCCAAATATTTTTCCCATTAACTGTACTGTAGCCAATCTTCTAAATAGCTGGAAGATGCTTCTTAATTTTTTAAAGCATTGCTCTGAATTAGTGAAAGATTAATCATTAAAGAGTATTGGCTGCTAAAGAAACCCGAGAAACTACGTACATGAACATGACACAGGGATCTGTGAGAGGTCTTTATCCAAAGAATTTGTGATCCTCCACTTCTGGTATTGCATGCTCCAAGACCTGAAAAATGAGAGGCCTTTCTGTGGCAGAAAGCTATGGCTACGGGTAAAATAAAATGACCTTCTAAATCATGACAGAAGCAAATCTTGAAACTGTGAAATGGAATTGCTCAAGCCTTTTCTGAAATACTTTGCCTGCTCCTTTAGCACTTGCACAATCCTTGTCAGAAACGTTGTGTCAAGCACATCACCTACTGAGCTGGCAGCATTGTTTGCTGAGACAGTTTTCTGGGGATTTCCCTCTGAATGTGTGGCAGTTTATTATGAGCCAAGAAGAGAACACACCAACTCCTTATTGTGATTTTGGGAGAGAATTAGATAAGAAAGCCTAAGAGGAGAAAACAAAATTTGGTCTTCATGAAAAGTCGATCTGAAGTCATATGACAGTAATTAAAGACTATATTTGAGGAAAGAAGAAGCACTAGGAGAACCCTTTATCTGCTTGAACCAAATTTTGAGTCAAAGTTAATTGAGAAATTGAGCAGGGGAATTCAAAGAAATAAGTGAAGATTTTTATTTTAAAAAGTAACCAGTAACAAGCCATAATCAGACCACAACCCCAAATGGGGAATGGAAGCTTTTCCTCCAACATGCACACCTCTTTGTTCAGAAATGAAATACTGTAATACTTCTACCTTATGTCTGTTTTTTCCAGGCATGACATCGAGAACATTCAGCATAATCTCTGCAGGCTGTTACAGGGTTCACCATTTCTCTAATAAGAGGCACCATAGTGAACAATTTTCACTGCATGAAACTTCCAACCAACTCCAGTTCACTTAATGATGAAATTGTACAAGTTGTTTAAAAGGCAAGACCTCAAGTAGATGCAACTCACGTGTTGTTCCCTCTCCTCACTTGAAGATGGATATTGACCTTGCAGATCTGGCATGTATGGGCACACATGATAATAAACCTCTATTAAACACTGTAAGTACCATCTTGACTGAGAGCAAAGTTAGTTTGTGCTGGGAGAAGGATGAGAGGAGAAATAGCTTAGGAAGTAATTTTACTCTCAGTCCATTAGTAAAAGGTCCAGATAATCTACTCAATGAGCATAGTTTGGGCCATTGAAATGCCTTTAATTACAGCTCTCATAATTGGAGTAACTGCAATAATAAAAGGGCAAAAGCTTTATCTTCTATTAAAATTTAATTTATAATAGAAGGTTTTATTCTGATAAGGACATTTTTTTTTTCAAGCTGATTTTATGCATTGCTGATACATTTTCAGTGAAGGACTGTCTCTTCCCAAGGCTAATGTGGCTGTGATGGGAGTAGGGAAGTTATTACTTTGCTATGTCTGGATATGGGCAGCCGTATATTATGATCTGGTTCAGTCCATTATTTTGCATTTGGGGTAGTTAGTCTGGTACTGTTTGAATGGTTTTTGTGCAGTATGTGATACTTGGCTAGGTGCTTTAGTAAATTCAGGATAAGCAAGTACATTCAAGTCACTTCCACACAATGCTCCCCTGAGTCAGAGGGAGAGACTGCTTTCACATCTGACCAGCTGAAGCAATTTCCAATCTCACTCTATAGTTTCTGGCCCTCTATTGGAGTTATTTTGCTGAAAGACATCAACATGAATTTAAAAGAAGCAGCAAGGAAAATCCCATTTCTCTGAAATGGGTTTGACACTAGCTAAATGCATATGTGAAGGAAGGGGAAGTAGAGTTGGCCGGGAAGTTTCTGATAAATAGACTTAATCAAAAGGAAATTATTGTAGTCAAGGGGCCATATTTCCAATCTGTGTGCACTTTTTTTTTTTTTGCTAAAATTGTATATATTCAATTACCCAATCCTAAAGCAAAAATTGATTATGACATTGACAACATAAAAGTGAAAAAAAGTGCAAGTTGTGGAAATTATACTGAAAGTACTAAAGATTGTTGAAATATAACTTTTGATTGATCAAGTCACATCCTTTTCTCCTTTGAAATGCATGCAAACAGACAGTCTGTTTATAAATAAGTTCAAAATTCTGAAGTTTGTCTTCCACTCCAGTTAAACATCCACACTACAAGTCTCTACAGCCTTCTGTGTTTCTTTAGTCTTTGGTCTGAAAAAGACCACTGCAAGGCTAAAGACAATTCAGCTTCAGTATTACATCCGGGAAATCCCCATCTAGCTCAGCCATGTAAAAGAAATACTGACTTGAGCCACTGAGTCAGCCATTGGTATTTAAGACCTGGCAATAGATACGGTTTTGAACTACAGAGAAGGCAGAAAAACTCTGCTGAAAGTGCAACTATATCTCATTGAATATAATGACAATGTAATCTCATTGAATATAATTACAAAATTGAGCTCTTGAGAAAATTTTATTGCAAAGAGACATCTAAATAAAGACAAAAGACCTAAAAGAATAATCAAACAGAAGGTAAAAAATTAATTTTGTTACAAACTTAGTCAGAAACTCTGAATTTTACCTCCAGTTTGGGAAAACTTTGTTCAAATGAAAGATTTCTAGATGCCAGACCAGCAAATGTAAGACATCTTAATCTTGTATCTGATTCTACAGAGTCAGCTTTGAATAGAAGACTGGAGACTCTAGTTACAAATTGTGATGCAAACCAACATTTTCAGGCAAATAATTGTATAAAGTGCTGTGCTAGAATGCATAAAATACTTTACGTAACCATCACCATAGATGTTTGTTCCGAAAAACCAAGAAGATCTGACAGTAGTGCCTAAGCTAATCTGAATGCATAAAATAATTAATTCTTTTATACTATTCTGGCCTACTCAAATCAAATGTTTCAGCACCTGTGTTGAGTCTAGTAACAATCAACAGAGGAGCTTGTGAGAAAATTCTTTACACAGACCTCTTTAAACCAAACTGCCTTCCACATCCGATTGCTACAGTTACAGTGATGTATTTCAAATGTAGTACTTGATGGCAAATTTCCTATGTAAATCTAGCAAACTGTTGGGGGTTTTGTGCACCTTTATTTCCCATCTGCTTAATGGTAACAGGTCTTTTCTTTTGTTTAAGAAGGGCGTCCTGGGAATAGGCAAGTTTAAGGATGAAATGTGCAGGAATTCTTGCAGATAAAATTGTGCCAACAAAACAAAAGGTGAGAAAATCTGAAACTACTCACAACTCCCAAAATGCCTAGCTCTTAATATTCAGACAAGAGCTGGAAGTTGTGAGCTATGCACTGCATTTTTTTAATTTCTGCTTTTCTGAGGCTAGGGGAATGAATTTCATGGTTGGCAGGTGCCCATTCAGACTGCTTAGACTACTCAGCCAGAATCCCTGGCTGGGGAAATATTTAATAAAAACACATCAGTGATATCAGAGGCATAATCACAGAGGGCAAAGGGTGGCCAAACATCATTGAGTCACATCAGTACCTAGGTATCAGGACAGGAATTTTAGGAAGTACTCATTTGCTGCAATAAAAGTAATAATCACAAGTAGAGCTTTCCCAGGAATATTCGGTTTTTTTGACCATGACCAAATTTTCTATCTGATGATAGCAACAGAGAGGGAGTGTAGTGATAGGATGAGGGAGACTGCCCTTAAGTTGAAAGAGAGGAAATTTAGATTAGATATTAGGAAGAAATATTTGCTGTGAGGGTGGTGAGGCACTGGTACAGGTTGCCCAGAGTAGCAGATGTTTCATCCCTAAAGATGTTTAAGGCCAGGTTGGATAAGGCTTTGAACAAACCAACCTAGTGGAAGCTGTCCCTGCCCATGACAGGGCAGTTGGAACTAGATGATCTGTAAGATCCTTCCAACCCAAACCATTCTATGCTTCTATGTTTCTATGAAATACTGTCTACAGTGAAGACTGTACAAAGGAGATAATTGGATTAGTTTGGCCATTTTCGATGTGTCATTCAATGTGTTTTGCAGCACTAGTCTCTTCACCTTGGAGCTCTGTTTGACTGCCCCATTTCTTGCCCTAATTGCCTCTGTTTTATCTCCCTTCTGCTCACGGTTCTCAACTTACCTGTCCTGCAAACACTCTTGCATTTATCCTTCTTCCTTCCTTCATCCTTGGTTGTTCCCAGCTGTTGTGACTTTTTCTCCATTGATCTCCTGAAAAACAGCCCATGAAGGATGTCAGTGGTGTATGTAGTTGTTTTATTTTTATTAAATATGAAGACTAATTTGACAGGTGCACATTTTCAACAGCTGTGTTAGTAAATCACTCCTGTCCCACTTCCCTCCTTTGTCACTTAGCTTCAGTATTTTATTTGTCATCTCCACTTGCTGCCATCGCATCTGCTTAGGCTGTAAGCTCTTCAGAATAAGAATCTTGTTTTTGTATATAGCAAGATCCTTATTAAGTGCAAGGTTCTGTAATATAATGTAGATTTTCCTCAAGTCTCTATTAACACAATAGTGTTTTCAAAGCATCTCCAAACAGACAAGCAGGCACATTAATGCCTGGCAGAAATTGGTGCTTTCAGCAAGGAGGCCAGAGACTGAAAAGGCCCTAAAGATTAGCCATTTTGATGTATTTGAGGACAGCTAGCATGAAATTGGTTCCATTCTCTTGTAAACGATTAAAAAAAAAGCACCTAACAGCAGCCAGACTTTGCTCCCATGGAAGTCAAACCTTTGCCATTCACAGTGGTGCAAACAATTGGACAAATGCCACATGCTTTCCAAAGTCCTGACCCACACACCTGGCTTAAATTCAACATATACGTGCATGTATCTTAATGGCTGCACTTCAGCTAGCATTACTAATAAAAATCAAATAAGCCTGTAGAAAAAACCAATATTTTTCACTTATTTTTTATGAAGCTTATTTATTAGCTGTGCAGTCTTGTATGTAATGCAGTATTTCCCAGTGTTATGTAAAATAATAAAAAATAAACATAAATGAAATACAAAACAAATGAAACAAACAAAACTCCATTTTTAGCTACTGCTAAAATCAGAACATCAACTTTACCCTTGAGGGCACTAGCATTGCAGTAGTATTGCATGAGTTAATTGAACTTATCTCTCTATTTGTTTTGCAGTCCTCCTCTCTGGCTTTTCAGGGACCATATAGATGCTTCTGAGACACATATCAGAATGCGTATAGCCACATGGCTAAACTTGCTCAGTACTAGCAAACAAATGACTATGAACTTGGTACCTGTACATGTTGAGCTAGTAGGAAAACAAGGTCTTGTTAGTCCCACACATTCTCTTATGTTTAGCACAACAGCACTCCTCACATTTTCAGAGCAGGCAGCTTTTGCATTAATGGTAGGCAAAAAGTGCCCCAGGGAAGTAAAGGCAATAGAGGCTCGGACTGCAACTTGCAGGCAGGATGTGCCCTTATTGTGGATGTTACCTAACTGCTTCTTTCCAATGTTATTCTTACTTCCAAGTTGCTCTTACTTTTAAAATGAAATACAACTTGTACTGCAGTGTGTTTCATATTCATAAATCTTGGGGGGGAGGGCAACAAAGAAATAAGAGGAGCTACACAAGCCAAGCTATTATACCCCAAATTGCATCCCAAGGAATAAATTTCTGCCTAGCTGAGGTGCTGATAAGGGGCACTGCTGCATATTGAAATATGGAGAAACAAGGCAAAAGGATGAGAGAGATCTGGGTGACACAGTTTCAAACAAGGTGGAGAAGTGGGAAGAGACAATTCCACCCCAAGTAATACTGACATCCTGTAGTCAAAGAAGGTTTACCAAATTGAAAAGGTTTACCTTTCCAAGAGCATCTTAAGCTGTAGGCCACTTCAAAAGATACTCAAGCTAGATAGATACCCAATTTTTTTTTTGAAAATGTGAGCTCTCAGCATGAGAAGGTAGAAGTAGGCAGGCAGGGCATGGAGCTGGTGCTCTGGCAGTTGGTGAGTAGTTAGATAACCCACCACCAGTACAGAGGAAGACTTTTTCTGACCATGGAAACCCCCCAAAACAATAAACAAAACATCCTCCTCTCCTCTGTCATGTGTCAGCTCTGCAGGACAGAGTTGTTCTTTGCTTTCGAACAAGTGCCAATATAGCATATAAAAAGGTGCTTTGTGATAATTTTCTCTTTCCTTTGACTAAGCTTTCAGCAAGTTGTGGTCTAAGTGCATTTTGAGTCTCCTGTAAAGATGGAAACTTTGCACTCTGACAGTATCTGCTGAGAGAACATGACATACTCTCAACTAATCTTTTCTAACAGTGAGAAAAGGACATCTTGCGTAAAAGGTTTGCCCAGAATTAAGCCTCAGCTTACCCAGCAGGACAAATACGATTACCAGAAGATATCTAGAGTTCAAACTAGGAAACAACACCAGCTCAGACCCTAGCCTACTCAGCAAGAGTCACTGCAGGAAGTCTACAGAGGCTTTTGGTGAATCCTAAATGAGATATTTTTACTGTAAGTTGATACGTTTCTAAGTAGTGCAAGTAAATGTGATAGTACAGAGCCATGGGGTACTGCACTGCTGTTAGCTTGTTATATCAGTTCAAACTTGCCAACTATTTGTAGGACATGAGCGAAGCTCTTCTGCCAGGGATTAACTACAGCATCAAATGATATGTTTTAGTGGAAAAGGCTCACTATAAAATACCATCCCCAGCCTTATCCAGAAAAAGAAGAATATTGCAAAGAGTTTTCTGTTGCTTCATTAGCTCAATTTTTCCTCATGCAGGCATCAATCAGTCTATACCTAAGAATCAGAATTCTATGAAAAATAGAAAAATTGAAAAAAGACATATGACCAAGTTGCAGTACCTAAATTTCAAAATTATTTCAAGACCTGTTTGGTCTGGTTTTTTCTGATGAAGCAACTGTTGAGGCAGGAGGAGATTGCTTGTTTTCTCCCCTAGTGACAGCATCCCACAGTGATACCCTCCTGCCTGGCAGAGCTGGCACGATTTGCTGGGCAGCACGCTGCAGTTCCAGTGGCTGCTTAGCCCTGCAGGTGAGCTGCTCTCTGCCCCTTACGCTCCTGCCCTACCTCTTGCTGCTGGCTGCCCTTCACACTCTGCTCTCCTTCCTCTGCTAGACAATCTGGTCAGCTATTTCTCTTGTCTCTTTGTCCTCTTGGCTTTTTCTTTCAAAAAATATCTATTAAAATTAACAAAACCACATGCAAAATAAATATTTTAGGCCTGATCAGTGCCTTTTTTGAAGTATCTCCCTCTCTATGGAGATGTCCAAAAAAGCTTCTCATCTTTTTGCATTCCCCTCTCCCCAGTGCAGTCCTTCATCCCTCAGCTTACAAAAGGCATTGCTTTAAATATGTTTTTTTACATGATTTCTAATCTAGCCAAAAGGGAGCAATCCTGTCTTGACCCACAGTTCCACAGACATTAATGGACTCTTGGGCCCAGTAGTAGGTTTATCTTTAAACCTTTCCCTAATCTTTCCACTCCTTTTGTCTGAGCCTTCCTACTATCTAATTTCCACTCCAGACAGGTCAGTCTTAGTTTTAGAAGATCATTATTTTGCATTGTAACAAAGTAGTTTTCACTTTCAAAAGTATCCATAGGCAGTCAGAAGAACTACAAACCATGACAGTCTCTGAAAATTATACTGCCTGTGGAGTATAGTACTTCACAGCCTTTAGCCACACATGGCTGTGCATGGGAAGAAAAATGGGAGCACGGGGACAACGGCCATGAACATGCAATTGCCAGAAGTTTAATGAGGCATAGAGTTAAAAGGCAGTTTGTTTTTAGCTTTTTTCCTCTTTATTATAATGTCTCTTGGTTGCTTCACTTCCTGAAAGTCTTGAGACTGACTGGTATCCCAGGGAAACACATCAGTGAAAGGAAGACAAATCTTGGCTAGCTAAAATTGGAAAACTTTCCTTCAGATCCTCCAAAGCACTTCTAAGTCTGCTGGGGAATAAGTAACCAAAGATCGTTTCACAGTTCTTCTTACTAGTGAAATAGTAGAGGTGAGGTAGAAATACAAAATATATTAAAAAGATGAAAAGAGACTTAATTTTCAGAATTGTTAATTTTTACTTAATCTAGAGATAATAAGGTGTTTTCTGGGAGGCTAATTATTAAGCTGTATGCATCGTCATTGCTTATAAAAACTGCCAATACCACCTTATTTTTTTTTCCAGTTTCTCCCAAATTAGGAACCTACAGAAAATTTAACATTCTCTGGATGCTTGGGATCGTCCAATTGCAGCATTGAAAACTCTTCATGCTAGACTTGGATGAGGAGACATCACACAAAATGTACATATAAGCTTGCAGTCTATGAAACTGAGTACAGACTAATTTTTTTCCATCAATAACCTTTTGTGTTATTACAGATTTCAATGCTCCCAAATTATAAAGGAATGTAAAACTAGCATCCAAAATTATTGCCTTTCATGTGGAGACAGATCCTCATAGTCTGCTTCTGGGGAACACTTTCATATCTGTTAGGGGATTTATCTTCTTCAGAATTAGGAAATGGGAGTTTAATAACCTGCCTAGCTACATACAGAATATATAGCTCAAGCTTTAACAATGTATTAAAATAATCTCCCAAAGTTTTCAGAAACTTCGTATTTTTTATTAAAACATTTTTTTCAACATTTGTACATATCACAGCCATGAAAAGATTGAGACAGGTACTTTTTCCTTTAATGTTCCCTCTTTTGCTCTTCTGATGCTGACAGAACTTCACTGCCTACCCCTCAATTGCCCTGCTATTTTAAGATGTTACTGCTCCCCCCTCATGCTGCTTTTAACTGCTCCATCACCAAAACTGGCCTAAGAAAACCCAAGACCACTCCTCAGCCATCCAGCTGCAGAGCCCTGCTCCTTATTTCCCACCTGGTCTTTGTCGACAAGCTGCTGAGCTTTGGCCTCAGAATCTGCTAGGGGGACATCAGCCTCTGGAACAGGTTGGCACCTGTGGAAATCCACCTTTCCCATTGCTGCATGTGCTTTCATGCAGCTACCCTGGGGTCTAGGCAAGATCAAACCCTGCCCTCTGGTATTCAGAGACAGGGAAATAGATCCATTTGTCAGCTGATTGTTAGAGACCACTGCACATTATCTCCAGAGCTTTAATTAGTTGTTTGCTATAAGGGTACAATTCATTACCAGTATAGACAACCGGAGGCAAATATTCTGTCCAGGAAGTTCCTTTCCTAGTGAGCTTGTGCTAAAAATTCTGGTAAACTCAAGTTCCTCCCTGAAATTTGGAGCATCCCATTATTGACCTCAGAAAAACTGAATTTCCAAGGGAGTAGCAAAGGTAGATAAAACAACTTGAAACTACAACTAAAAAAAAAATATTCTGAGAGGTGCATGATTTTTTCACATATCTCTAATACAGTTTCAACCCCTCACCTGTTTAACTTTATTATGCTTATCGTGTATTTGAACTGCAAAGGACACACAGCTCTTTTTGATCTTGTTTGTATGCCATTTGTGCTGAAATCAGAGAGAGCTGGGTTTTTTTAGTTTCTCACAGAGGACCATTTCTCAGTTCTTTTGAGAGGCAAAATTTCCATTTGATTCTATCATTTGGGCTTTAATATAAAAGAATCATGTTAATTCCAGGTGGATTTAATTTGATTTAAGCCTTTCAGTCCTAGACTTGGTGGCTTTTTTCTTCTTGTTTAAGCAGCACTTAGATGTTCTATTTCACTGTGAAGTCTTATAACGCAGTTTAATAAATCATTGCAAGCTGACATTTGCCTTTTGTTTTTCAGAATCCTATGTGGAATTGCCTAGTTAGTTAAACTTTATTCAGTGTGCTTCTGAATTAGGAAGATGCAGATGTCAACAAATGGGTGAATCAGTCTCAGACTGCTCCATATATCAGCAGTAGGACATTTCTCCTGAATAGTATGTTGCTGTGGGTGCTCTCCAAGAAAACAGAAGGACCAGCATCATAGCTTACTATGCTATATTGCAATAACACAGTTCTGCTAGTGTGGGTTTCTCTATGATGACAGATAATTTGCCTAAAGTATAGCTTCCTCATCAATACTTATTAAATTTGAAGTAATCCATCATCTGGATACCTCAGGTTTGATATTTAAAACTGTTGAGGATGTCAAATTCCTGCTGAGTCACCTGCTTAGGTGAATCTACTCTGAACTAATAAGGTACCACACAACAGTAAAACACTCCAAGGACTGATTTTCTAAATGTGTCAGATTTGATACCTGAAATATGTTGAAAGTGGTGACTCCATGCAGTGCCTTATCTATATGTCTGTGAAACAGGAAGGACTGCATCCACAGCATGAGACTGCTGCTTAAGGAAAAAGAGGAGAGGGACAATTTGGGCATTGGCATGGAAAATTATAAAGCAGAGAGCAACAAAACAGTGCAAACAGCAAAGAAGTTATTTACGAGACTATACTAGGACTCCATGCTAGGTCTCTTAGAAGCATAGGACTGTTTGGCATGATCTCTTGAAGCACCAACAATTTTTAAGGTGAGGAGGAAAGTTCAGCCTCGACAGAGGGCAATTGCGCTTTGTCACTAGAGAGTTCAGAAGGAAAACTTCTTACTCTCAGCTGACAATTTAAGCTGAACTAGAATCATAACACCAGAAAGACTGCACAGATCTGCTTTTATAGTTACCGTTTTTTGATTTTTGGGGAGAGAGCATTAATGTGCCGTGGTATACAGGAACCCTCTCCAATTTATCCGTTTGACTTCTCACATCTTTTCCTCCCATCTGAACTCTCCTAAAACTCTTAATCAAAGGTCACAGGAGACACTGATACACAGGCAAACCTTATATATAGCGAGACAAGGTTATCACACCTGATAAATTTAGGCCCTCTCCAACACTACAGAATCTCTCTGAAGACAGAGGCTGGAATTGGGAACATTCTCAGTTGTTTTCAAGCAAATTCTTATATCTACGTATATTCATATCCCTATATATATTTAGTTATATAAATTTATTCATACATATTAAGTTTACACATACATATGTGTATTTGCACATTTTAACTCAGTAGGGTCTAGGAAGATCACAACTACTACCCAGTTCATTTTGTAACTAAAAACCCAGCATTGAAAAAAAAAATTAGTGCTTCCTATTCTAATCCAAATGAAAAAATTCCCTTCCTTTTCAATTGCAAAACTGAATAATTCATTTTCAAAACAAAAAGCATTTCAAGTGTCTTTCAAAATGTTCATGGAAGAGACATCATATTTCATTGTTGCCCTCCCTTTTGCTGCCTTGCTCAATACGACAAAAGCCGTCAGCAAAAGAACAAGAATAAAACATTGCCTCTTGAAGGGTAAATCCTCTGGCATCTTCACTGTGAACCATCTGCCATGCATTTTTAAGTACTTTGCCCTAACATCAGTATTAAGTGGCTGCAGGAAGCATCTTTCAGGAAGCACTCAGCATCCCAGGCCTTTATTAGAAGATTTGGACCGACTTTTGGAAAATACCACTCTAACAGCCCCTTGTTGTGGTGAATTAAAGACAATAGCTATACATTCTGAAAAAGGGTTATCAATGAGTGTAGGTTTTTTACAATGGTACTGACTGTGGTCTTCAATTATGTTTAGCATGTGAACATGTTAGATTTACTACCTGAGGGCTTGAAAATAATTTTAGCTGTAAGGGTTAACTGAAAGAAGAACTGAGAAAAAAAAAATCTCAAAAATCTCTCCAGCTTGCCTACCTATCTCTGGTAGACCTGCAGAAAGGAATAAGGCACACAGGACTATTTCCTTCACTCCCATGCATTGCAAAACAAAACTCTTCACAGCTGAAAAAAGATAAATAATGGTGAAAATACGCCGTTTCAGATCAAAATTCTGACAATGCCATGTCAGTAAGAAAAATAATAGAAAACTTAAGTACAGGCGGTAACTCTTGGAGTCTTTGCACGTTGTCTACACACCCCATCATGCTTTATCATGCACAGCTACACTACTGCAGTCAATCTCATTAGCAACAAGAGACTTTTGGGATGGGAGTTTAAGGCATTTTGGATGTATTTATTGCAGAGAAGCATATTTGTTTCTCTGTGCAACACTCTTTTGCCTCTATGTCTTCTTTTGCTTTTCCTATACTTCTTCATCCTTCTTATTTTTTCTTTTGTTACCCCTTCCATCCCTTGTATTTCAGCTTGTTCTGGGTTGAATTACAACTAAATGATAAGTCCTATGCTGTGTTGTTATAAAAAGGTTTAATTTTGTATTATGAAGTGTTGAGCCCATTGTAGCTGAAGGCTCTTTTCAGATCTAAGTGGTGAATTTCTTCCAATTTGACCTGTTGTCTATGTGTCGTTTAGTAGCATGAAATTAGAGCAGAAATGACATCAAGATTCCCTGTGGGATGCAGAAAAGATCCAACATTATAAAGTGAGTTTCATTCAGTGTCCTTTGACTATATGTGATATGGGGAATGCTTCTTCCTTCATGTGAATACTGAATGTTGTATAAGTTCTCACCTCATGCAGACACATTTCCCTGTAACAAATGAGAATTTGTCCTTTCCTCCTTGAAGCGAATGACAAAACTCCACCTACTATGACAGCAATAGCAGGAGAATAAGATTTTGATAGTTAGACATGTGGATGCATATAGAGAGAAACAAAATACATAATCATATTGAGAAGCACATAAAGAACATTAGGCAGCTCATATAAATAATATGACATGCCTATATTAACAGCTGAGTTGCTGAGATTATTTGCACCTCATCATATGTATTTCATAAGCACATGCAGCGTTCATGAAGTAGGATGTTTGATCCTGGGAAGACGTCTCCCTAAGACACATAGTGTTTATTTCCTTTCTTTCCAAATTCGCCCGCTTTCCCAGAAAAAATAAAAGAGGCTTTTGTTTAGAAGGACAACTTGCTTATGCTATGTTCTATCCCTTTAGTAAAGCATCTCTCCTCTGAGCATAAAGGAGTTTTCATGAGCATAAAGGAGTTTTCACTTTCTACTGGCTGTAGCACATCTGTTTTCTAAGGTAGCTGCTACTGCTTAAGGAGCATGCTTTTTATCTATTTAAAATTTACTTGTTTAGTCATTAAAAATCTCATGCTCAGACGAGGTTGAATGATACAATTTCTTCTTTGTTCCT
The DNA here is from genome assembly GCA_013389865.1 of Piaya cayana. Lineage (NCBI taxonomy): Eukaryota > Metazoa > Chordata > Aves > Cuculiformes > Coccyzidae > Piaya > Piaya cayana. The sequence goes on from WAAB01021340.1 coordinate 54,973, forward strand.
GTTTGATTTTCTTATTAAAAAATCTCTATCCTCCACACAATTAAAAAAAGCCATTTAAATATCGAATAAGTGTAATTCTTAAAATTATCTGAAGGCCAAGCAGAATTATTAGGTCAAAGTGACCACAAAGCAGTTGATTTCTGGCTGCTCTGGGGAAATAATTTCACTGGAGATTCATCTTAACCTTCCAGCACCACAGCGATCACTAAGCTTTGCCCTAAGATGACAGTGAGCTAGTTGACCATTCTCTGTTCTAGTCTTGAGCACAGGTGAGCACCCTGGAAAATCTACTTTCTGGGGCTAGAAATAAGGGAATCAGTCAATGTACAATAATCTTATCAGTTCTCTTGCCTTTGATAATGAAGGTGCATTAGTCAGAGGAAGAAAGAACAGACAACTTTGAGAAAATATTTTGCTTTCAGTCAGGTTTACAATACCTAACTAAATGAACTGTGAATTTGTGGGTGAAAAAGCATTGTTGTGATTCTTATTTGCTCCCAGTTATTTTCACTGTTAGGGGGTGACAGAGCTGGTATGGTTAAGAAAATCTGTTTTCAGTCTGCATAACTTGGTCGCAAGCAAGACAAAAAGCATAACACCAACATTAGTCTGTATTCAGTAACTGACATGAAATTTATGCTTCAGGTTACTGTTCTCTTGTTGTGCACGAATTCATTGGAGGATGGTGAGGGAAAGTAGCAAAAGAAAGGTGGAGAAGGGAAAGAAATAAAATTTGTCACAATTTTACTCTTGCTCTAGTGAACAGTAAAATCTCCAAGTGTTTCCATTATTTGTGAGTAGCTTTCAGAGTAAAATCCACTATGATGTTTCATTTTCATGTTCAAAGGTCACCATTGTCTGAATTATGCAGGAACTTCACAACAAGCCATCTTTTGTTACATGTTCTTAAGACTGATGAAATAAATGCTTTGCAGAGAAGAACATGAAGACCTAAGCATAAAAATAATTCTAGGTTCCCAAATAAAATGAGATTAACTATATATGCATTTGTGAGAGACAGAACAGATTCCTCCACTGCAAGCTACTAACTGATCTACTTAATATTGATTCAAATACCGTAAATATATTCATCCATTGCTTTTGGATGCAGAGATGTTGACTGTCATTCAAAACCTCATTAAGCAGTCAGCAGACATTTCCACTGCAAGGAACAAATCCTGACATCAAGAAAATCTGATAACTTGTCAAATTAAAAACATACAACATATTCCTTTACTTTACAGTGGCCTTTACCTCTCTGTAAGGGATACATGCTCCTTTTTCTTTGACACACAGACACCTTTGTACTCTTGGAGGGGAAGGGCAATATGAGGCAGAAGGAAACACCTGAAGAAACAAATCAAATAAAGGAGACAAGACATAGTAACATGAGCACATCTGCATTAATGTACACATATTTTAATCAGCTAGTAGTAAGCTCTGAAATCCAAAGACAGAGCTGACAATGCTGATGAACACATAATACCTGCCATCAAACAAAGCTGCACTGCAGAAGATAGTGGCAATCAGAGTCTCTTAGAACCAATTAACTGTGGAAGGTGGAAATGCAGTGTAAAAAAGAAAATAATACAGGGCAATCACCCAAACAAAATCTTATTTTAAGTGCTCTGGTAATGAATATTACAGTGATATTATTTCCTATGTAAATTACTGTTTATCTAAAGAAAAACCAAAAAAATTCAAGATTTCACATCTGCTGGTAATTTTCATGTGTTTTCTGTATGCATGTGTATATAGGTATTAGTATGTCAATATGCATTACAGTCATGAATTAATATGTTTATACCCCAACTACACATAAAATTGAGGTAGAATAAAACCTTTTCTGAACTACTGACATACATAAGTGAGAGCACAACATTCTTGCAGCCTACAGAGAACAGAGTAAAATCCAAATGGGCCAAAATAAGTTACAGCTGAGGAAACTGGTATGTTTGCATGCCACTTGTGTAATATGAGGGCCATGCATCCATGGCTGAGACCAGTATCAGTGTTTCAAAATGCATACATAAAACACCTCAAACAAAAACTCTGTACATGATGGTGGAGGCAGACAGTATAGCTGAACCAGTAACAACTTTGTTCCGTGTAGGCTGAGCCAGTACAACTCTATTCCCAGTGTGGCAAAGGTCTTAAGATCTTTGTAACTTTCTGATTAGATTTCTAGAGGCTTAACTGATTTCATTGTTGCAGGCAAACAGCAGTGAGCTTCTCATGTTGTTTCCATTCCTGGTGTTCTCTAATTAACTGATTGAGATCCTTCAAGACAGTTTAACTGGCAAGGAGATTAATTCCAACTTCTATGTATGCAAAGCTGCATGCCTGAGCATGTAATATCCTCTCCTTCCTCCCTTGAAACCTCTGATAATATTTAAATGAAATAACAGGCTAAATTATAATTACCATGAAATCAGATGTTGACTTCTTTTATTTGTGAAAATGTTTTTTCTTGATTTGAAAAAATATAGGCAAAAGAAGTTCCTTGAAGCAGAACTGCTCTCTAAGTCTACACATCAGTAAATTTGCCTTACTCACCCTAAACAAGGTCTGTGTCTATCAGTTCACCAACTCTTGAAAAGGATATGAAACAAATGTTTGCAAAACAGGTGGAGAGTTTCAATGTCAAGGTAACATCCTATTAGTCCAATGAACATAGCTGGGGAAAATCAGACAAAATTGGAGCCTGATATCCTTCTACAACACTGTTTTTATATGATAGAAAAAAATGGATGTCATTCCTCCACAATTTGGCTCATTATAACTTCACCATTAAGCCACATCTAAGCCATAACAGAAGTACAGAGGTGTCAAGATATGTGTTTTTTCCTCAAAAGCATCACAGGAAGGATTTTGTGTTGTTCTAATTAAATCTTGTTATTGAAAATATACTCTAGAAATCATTATCGAAGTGTGACAGTATGCCACCTCCTCAGGGACAATGTAGCAAAAGCTGGGGGAAATAATTGGAGAAATTAAAAATCCTCAGGAAGAAGGAAGATGCAGAAAAGTGACAATCAGCTATAGCATGGCCAGGCATCTGTAAATTGCTGATAAACAAAGTCTATCTTGCTGGTCTCACACAGATTCAAAAACTCAGGCTAAGTAACTCCGAGCAGCCAAAGAAATGCCCATTGTTCCTTTCTTAGTATTTTCCTTATAATGCTTAAGGGCTGGGAACCCCAAATTTGAACCTAGTAGCTGCAACTTCCATAGATGTATCTTAGATTACTTAATAACCATTTTCTTATAATACTGAGAGATTTAACTACAACCTTTCTTTGAGCTGGGATGTCTTACTTTTCTTGCAGAGACTCAAATACAACTTTCACAGAAGATTAATTTATTCCAGTAGGGTTAATTTTATGCTGTTTTACCTCCTTGAACTATCTTTCCAGGGGCCAGAGTACCACTAGTGCTAGCACAAGAGATGAAATGCAAGAGTCTAATGGATGGAAGAATGAGTTTGTTTCTCCAGAAGAGCCCCTTGAGCTCAGTAGCACTGTGCAAGTGCACTGTCACATTCTTCTTAGACTTGCTGGTGTCTATATGGATCCATGCATTCAGCCATCCAGCCAAGCACGATAGCTCTGTGTCCTCATTATTATTTTTTAATAGAAAAACGGGAACCAATTGAGGACCAAAGCACTAGTGTTTTGGTTTTGTAGCTTAGTATCTAAATAAGAAAGGAATTTAAAAATCTAGCTTTGGCGAGGATGGGGATACAATTTCCGATTGCTCCCTGCCGCCAAAATGTACACTTGACTCAAATTTGCCATTAAATAGTTAACATAATTGTAGGGGCCTGATGTGGTCTGAGGCTTTGTTTTACAGGACTTAGTTGAGCTACATAATTTTCTCCTCTCTACTAGAACCCCTAAAATGCATTTCCTGTTGCACACTGTAACCTCTCTCGGGCAAGTTATTAATAAAGGTGTTCGGTGTTTTAACCGTGAGTGACCAAATCCAATTTTATGCCCGGTACAGAATGTTCTTCTGAAATAATTCAAGGAAAATTAATGTTATTTACCCTGAGGCTGAGAAGCAACAAGAGAATTAGCATGCATGTCACTGTGCTGAAATCTCAACAAAAGTTGACAATTCAATTTGCAATTATAATTCCAGACTGTCCAGGGAGATGACAGACAGACAGGTGCAGGCTAGCCTAAGAGGGAAGCTGCTTTAAGGCAGCACATGTAACACAAACAGAATGAATCTCCCCTCTTCCCTGGGAAGATTTTGAGGACATGCTTTCACAAATTGTTTGACATGAACCTGAGTGTATTAAAAAAGAAAGGCAACAGAAGGCAGGCAAAATATTAGCCTGTGCAACTTCTCCAAGTCTTCTGTTTGCCAAGGCAGCAATAGCCTCCCTGTGCCCTCTGGAAAACTGGGGAACTGAACATTCACATTACAAAGCAATGAAAGGAGTGCTCTTTCTACAATAATTCAGGGAAAACACTGATGGTACTGGAACTCAGTAGCAAAGAACAGCTTTTTAAGCTGGCTAAACACAGGAGGGAGGCTTGACAGAGGCCATTTTGGCAGAGAAACTAGATGTTACATTCAGTGTATTCTGAACAAGTACTTGGCACACAAAATTAACTCAGCTGAATGTATTCAAGAAGCAACAAGCTGTGAAATGTGTATTTAGCTTAGTAGATTTGCTATAGTATCTTTGGTCAAAGAAAGGACCACCTAGTTTCTATGGGATGCTTCCGTTTGGAGGTCTTACCTACTATAGTTTGTCACAGACATATAGTTTGGTTTTCTGTAATTGCCCATTAATAAAGGCAGGGACTTTTTTTTAGTGAAACATTTACATTACTCAGAAATCAACTAACTTGATGAACCTTATTAAAAACTCAGTGTAGAACACGGAACACTTCTTTATAGTCATCTATCTAGCATTGTTTTTTACCCCTGAGACAGTCAAGGTGCTGGCTGTTTTGGTTAAAAGGTGTCTCAATTGTTCCTAACATTTAATCTCTGAAAATACGCGAGCGAATTATAAGAAATGCTGGGAGCCAAGTATAAGAAATTCTTTACACACTGACTGCTTGTAGCGAAACACGCCTCTAAGGAAGAGACAATTACAGATCCCATTATGTTTCTCCAGTAAACTGATTTGCTTGGCTAACAGTAGCTAATGGAACAAATTTTATGTAAGAGCAAGTGTTAGCTCCAGGCTAAGGTTTACAAGAAAACTGAATATAGCTTTATGTTCGTATGAGACTCTAGGAGCTCATACTCATACAATATACAGCCTGTACAACAGAATAACACTGGCGTTTGCAGTGTGGACCGTTTCCATCATGAAAGTATGCAAGGATGCATTTTCCTCAGGACTAATCCTTAGTGATTTCATTATTCATGTGGTTAGAATAACAAATATATTTCATTGATTTTTTTTTTAGTTCTCTTTATATAAAAGGAGATGTAGGTTTGGGGGTTGTTTTTTGTTTGTTTTTTTCCCCCAAATATCTATCCAATATGTTCACAGTATAATTTAGAAAAATTATACTATTAAACAATAAATAAAACAAGCATTTCTTATTTAAAAAAGAATTTAAAAAAATAATTCTGGAAATTATGATTTTTCATTGTTTATGTGAGAAAGCAAAACCTTTTTCTTCAAGCTTTTCCTGAAATTCTCCAGTGCTATCATTAGGTGAATTTGTTCTAGAGCTATCAGTTGATCCCAGATGATTTGGAGCTGAAAATACTAGATTAGTTAGGCTACAAGAACTAGCTACATCTCCACTTTAGGGGCAGATATTCTTCTTCAGGATAATATATAACTCTTATTAATGAACAAGAACGTTATATTTAAAATTTATTCTCATTGAAATGCAAATTTTGGTTGTACTTTAACAAACTCGTAAAGAGTTTTGTTGTTTTAAATTACACTTTATTTCCAAGAGGTTTTGGAGGTTTTTATCAGTTGAGGAGGCAGAGTTATTTTATGAAATATAAAATATCACACAAAATTGCACAGGCTTGAACCGTGCATTGGATTGATTTCTAATTCTCTCTTCCCACAGTGTTTTCTACAGTTTTACTCAACATCATAATTCACTTCAGTCTTCTCCACCCCTCTAACAAAGTTTGGAAATGCTGGCATAAAATCTGATATTTAAAAAAACAAAACAAAACACTTTGCTCACTAGTTTTTTGAAGGTTCTTCTGGTGGACACTCTTCAAGTCCCAAGATATTTCTGTGTTGCTTGTTGCTTTATACATATGCCATCATTTCTCACTTCGCTATGAGATCCTGATGCCTGACTTTAAGAAAAATACTTACTGTTAAAAAATATGTGACATGATCATGAGCTAATAATGACTGATTAAACACAAGCTTGAATTCTAATGAATTTTCACTTATATTTAATGCATAGACACTTACTTAGTAGTACCTAGTGATATGAATCAGAGGTCTGGATCTGCTTGCCATTCTTCATTAACACAAATTTAACATCCACATCTCTTTTGGCTTCCTCTGATAAACCTCTGTCTCTTTAGTATGTAAATCAGGTCTGTTATAAACCTCCTCACCTGCCCTATTACTAAATGCTTAGTATAATTTATTATGTCCTTAAACAATACATATAGTTTACACATTTGCTCTTTGTTTAGGAGCCTGATTACTACAAATAGGTCCATACATCAGCCAACAAGAAGAACCAAAACAGGCACCATTAAAAATCAGTGGTATTTGCAGATTTTGAATGACAATACAAAAGAAAGCTAGCATTCAGGCAACAGCCACCATCTGATTACTTAAAATGCAATACGTTAAGTACAAAAGCAGAATCCAAGACCCATAAAATATTCAGCACAGTGCATCTTTCCAGGAATTCACTGGATTCCAGTATTATTGTCATGCCATTTAACAAAATCAAGTTATTAATATTTAGCACTCATGACAGTTTAAGTGAGAAAAGAAAGTCCAAAAGTAGTCCACTAACAAAACCCCTATTCACTCCATCGAGCAGTTCAGCTCCTTCCTTTGAAACAGCTCAAACACAATATTCAACCAAAAGGAAAACCAGACTTGACTACCATAAACAGCTGATGCATTATTGAAAATTGTCATGTTAAAGTCTCATATAACTTGAACTAAGGGCCAAACTTGGTGGTGCAATTCCTTTGACTTCAATGGAGTTGTGTTGGCAACCACCTCAGCTGTACTTGGCCCAGTGCCATTATTTATGCAAGGCTGTGCTGTGTGTCTTTACTTGATAAATGCCAGCACTGTAAAGCTCTGAAAAATAAAGAAAAAAAAACATTCTTCAGCAATCACAACAAGATGAGAAAAGCAGACACACAAACTGCAGCACAGCAGATAAACAAGAGTTTTCAGCTGCACTACACACAAGCACTTAGCAGAAGTCTTTTCTTGTATTTTAAAGAAAAATTTAAATGCTATAAATAGCACAAGCTTCTTTCTAGTAAATGGACTACAATTTGAATCTTTTATCTCTGCTTTGTGTCATAATTTTTCAATTAAAAATAGAAGTAAGGGAGACAAATACTGACTGACTTCATTTGTAGAGCCCCTGGCACTGAATTTAACATACTTTAGGAAACGCAAGACTTAAAAATAAACTGTTACATATTTACCACTGATACATTAGGTATGGAGTAGAGCAAAACTTTCAAGACCTAGAGAAATATGATTATCAGTTTAAATTCAGGTATGTGCCATGTTGAAAACAGATGCAGGGATCAATATGATCAGTAAGTAAGTATGTTTATTCAGTTTAGCTGTTTTTCTATACACCCTGTTCCATTACATCACTGTGTGCCCACAAGGGTGACTACAGTGTATTATTGGCTAAAGGTAACTGTCCGTAAAGCTATTACTAACATATTATTGGCTAAACTACCATGCATGCTAAGAAACCAAGTTATACTAAAGTTAGCTATGTTGACAGTTCATTTCCATTGTTTTCCTTTCAGCTGATACTGGTTCCCACCGAACTAGCTGCCGGGTTCCTCCTCCAGCTGTTTATCTTTCAGCTCTCTGCTTCAAGGTCTTGTTAGTTGTTCAGTATCAAGCAGTCTTACAGCATCCAGGCCTTCTTCTCTGTAAAATCTTCCCACAGTGCCACACCAACTACTGTTACTAAGGGCTTTTTGAAGTCTTTAAATAGAAACATGAAGACTATAACTTACTATTTTACTGAAATGGTGTAAATTTTCTCCATATACTCGTAAGGCACTAAACAACATCTACAAAGCTGACTGCAGCACCTGTCTCTTCAGAAGGTCACCAACATGAAAGAAATGCCCTGTAAGCACATGGCCTGGCTAAGGAGTAGAAAATGCAAATTCTTCTAGCAGTTATGCAAAGTAAACACTTTCCAGTTTCCATATCCTGTAGCTTTTTAAAAACAAATCAGTATGGTGTGTTCCATATGCACATTTGTATATATGTATCTATAAGATCAGTTTATCCTTTTCCTCCCATTTATTTGAACAGCAGTAATTTATAAAAACTAGATGCCAACTGTAATCAATGACTGCACGCTTGCATGTCATTCTTTTGTCTACTTAAAGACAAGAGTTAGCCTTGCACATTCGCATATGCAATGAAACTGTCACAGTTCCTGACATGGTCAGCTGCTCACTGTGATAAATGAAAATGGGCAAGGGCTGTTTTTATTTAAAAATAAATTTTAAAAAGAATCTTGAAGATCATGCAAGGACCTGTATAATCAGTATTGCTGAGTAACTCATAGATTCATAGTCTGCTAAAGAAAAATTGTCACAGTAAGTTAAGACAAACACAGATTCTATGAGATTTTAAGAAAGCACATTTCAAACAAGGAACAAGAAAGGCTTAACACAAATGTTTACTGAAATCCGATACCACTAAATAGCTCTATTGCCTTTAACTTCCTGCTTGCTGCCTCAGCTTATCCATATACAAGAATGAGAAAATGTGTCCTTATCTGAATGAAGAATTTTCACAGGAAGGTATGAAAAGTTTGTGATGGGAGTTATCATTGGAGATTTTCCTGACTACACCTCTGCTCAGAGCAGGACCTACTGAAGATCTCAGTTCTAGCTTCAGAATTAAATCAGGCTGCGCCTTACCAAACCAGGCTTCAAGTACCTCCAATGGTAGATTCCTCAGCCTCTCTGAGCAACCTTGTCCAATTCTTTATGAACATTTGTTTTCCCCAATTCCAAATAGGAATTTCCTGCATTGCAGCATGTGTCCATTCCCTCACACTGTCACCATGCCCCTCTGAAGAGAATCTGTCTCTGTCTCCCTGACTTTCTTCCAGCGTGCAATAATGAGGGGTCCCTGCCTTCACCCTTAGAATCATAGAATCACAGAATCACTAGGCTGAAAAGGATCTGGATCATTGAGTGCAACCATTCCTATCAATCACTAAACCATGCCCCTCAGCTCCTCATCCGCCTGTCTTTTAAACACCTCCAGAGAAGGTGACTCAACCACCTCCCTGGGCAGCCTCTGCCAGTGCCCCAGTGACCCTTTCTGTGAATTTTTTTTTCCTGATATCAAGCCTGAACCTCCCCTGGCAGAGTTTGAGGCCATTCCCTCGTGTCCTGTCCCCTGTCAATTGGGAGAAGAGGCCAGCACCCTCCTTTCAGGTAGTTATAGAGAGCAATGAGGTCTCCCCTCAGCCTCCTCTTCTTCAGGCTAAACAACCCCAGCTCTCTCAGTCACTCCTTGTAAGACTTGTTCTCCAACCCCTTCACCAGCTTCATTGCTCTTCTCTGGACATGCTCCAGGCTTGCCACCTCTGGGCTGAGCAAGCCCAGTTCTTGCAGAGTCTCCCACGTAATTTGTGCTCCAGCCCTGACCAGCATAATGCCCTGCCACTGGGCTCTGTCCAGTACCTCAGCCTTTCTCTTGTATTGGGGAGCCCCAAACTGGGCACAGATCTCCAGGAGCAGCCTCACCGTTGCTGAACAGAGGGGCAGGATCGCTGCCCTCAGAAACACACCAGCAGTGACCAGCCTCCAGTTTACCATCATTGTGCTTTTTAAAGCCTAGTGGTCTTGCCAGATCTGTCTTCACAAACCTGAGACACATATTGGAGTTTTCAAGGCTTCAAAATAGCTGCAGAAATTCTTGAATAGTATTCATGTAATAAAGAATGACAATTTATGCTCTTTTTTTTCTGCCCCAAAGATTTACTCAGCTAAATAATCAAAACTTGAACTTTATCTGACAGAGAGCTCCTGTAGAGAGATGTCAGAGATCTTTTAGTAAAAATATGTTTATTATCAACATTTACTTAACATTGCTAGCAGATAGAAGATATAGGCAGGGAATAAAAAACTTAATTTCATCATCTGATATGACAACTGAGTTGCTTCTTCCTATTTAAAATGGACAAACAAGAAGATGGTATATTTAGCTGAAGAGCAAATCAGTATTTGTGATATTCTTTAGTTAAAGCAGAAGTCCCTTTCTCCCTTTCTTAATTTCCATATTGCTGTCCTTCACCAGATTGTCCATCTGAAACACAGTTACTTATCACTCCCTCAACAGAATCATGCTATCAGCACAACAGAATCACCTCACTTTTTTTTGATTTTTTATGGTGTGTGAAAAGGGCTAGCAAATTACCCCAATGCTGCTACTCTAATATGAATATTTATTTCATTTTTTATCTGGTGCTCTCCTTATAGTGTCTAGATCGCCAAGATGGTGTTAAATTATAGATGTTGTCAGCAGAAATGTGGCCCAGTGGTATTCAGGAACAGAGCATCAGAAGTGGAGGACAGATCAGAAAATACATTGTCCATCCCACTAGTGGCCTAGGAATTGGGCTTTAGGAACTCTGTGGTTACAGCAGACAGGCTGAGGTAAGTAGTTTTGTGCGTTCTCCAGGGATCCATCTCTCCCATCTGGCACCTGCATACCACGACGCTCTCTTCCATTAGCTTCCTTCCAATAGCTTCAATTCTTGTGATATGCAAGTATCCTAAAAACCTATTTGTCTATTTTACCTCCTTTTTAATAAGCTCTTGGAGTGGTGCCTTGCTGAGAATTTAAGACAGGTTTGCTGTTCCCAGTACATCAAGTATTTGCAAATTATTCTTCTCTATATTCTGCATTTTGGCAAGCTTTCTTTCCAGTGGCAATCAAGGTGTTTGTATCAACTGTGGCAGTTGCATCACCTTAGGAAGTGAGCTGCTGTTCTGGCTGCCCAATACTATCCATCTATAGTAGCATAATATCCTATAAACAAGCACACTTCTACTATGTGTATTTCTGGGCTGACTAGCGAACCAGGTTTTTATCTTCCAATAAAATTTGACAGAATTGTTAAATACACCTTTCAGGTTCTGTCCAAATATGTTTTGTATTTTTGATGTTTATATTAATAGTATGTAGTTCGAAAACATAGGACCGACGTAAGACATTCAGGTTAGTAAATCTGGTCTCCCGCTACTGTAAACAAGGATGTCATACAATCCTGATCATAAATGTATCCAGTTTCAGTTTACATAGATTTTCTTTTTTCAGAATCCCCTATTACCACCGAGAGGGATGCATGAAGCTTACATCATCTTCTGCTTTCCAGCCCAAATATACTTGGAGACATTGAAGTGTTAGTGTTTCTTGAACATAGTCCTCTCACTTAGCTCTCTGCTTTTATTCTTCTCACTCCTTTCTTTCCCTTTCCTCCTATACCAAGTAATATAAACACAGGAATTTCAGCCTCCTTCCAGAGAGAGAAACTACTCCCAAATCTTCTCTCTATGTCTTCTGTTTCATGGTTCAACTTCCATGATTGCAGAATAACAGTATATATATAAATATCATGCATATATATATATGAGATACATATAAATATGTATACTGTATGCCAAATATAGTCTTCTCCATAGCCAGTCAGAGAGGTGTTCATGAAACTCTAAGTCTTTTGAAAGTATTTTGCCTGATGCATACACTATTCCCATGGCCAGAGCTTAACTGTAACTGTATTCTGTTTGTGCTACAGCTACAATCAGACTATAAAACTAAATTCTAGTGACAAGAGGAATTCCGCGTTCAGAAGTATCCAGAGCTGAAGAACTGCTGCAGCAGAGGAGGTTTTGCTAGCATGTAGGTTGAAGGTGATTGAGAAAAATGTATTGATGTACTAAGAGAGTGATTTGTAACACAATATGACTTTTCCATGTTAATGTTCTTAAACTTCATGACACTGTGTGTAGAGTTAAAAAACTTATGCAGCTTATGCAGTTCAACACTGCTGCAAGTTCAAAACAACAACTGAATATTGCTACCTTCTGGAAGACATCTGTCCAGTGGGCTGAGTAAGGCAAATCGGTCTCAGCCTAGTTCTCACCTGAAAAGTCATCTTCATGAAAAAATTCACATTATAAATTTCCACTATGTGGTGATTGTAGAAGAGACAAAGATTGAATACACATTTTGTGCCACATCTTTCATGCCTATAGGCAATTCTTCCCGGTCATGGTTGAGATATTTTTCTGAGAAGTAGAGACAGGGGTGTTTATCTTCCCTTTCTGTACCCAGCTGTCTTTTGGAGAGGAGCAAATAGAGATGAAATGCTTTCCAGACAGAAGTCAGTCAAGTGAACTCATTTTGCTTCAACTTCTTTTTATATGCTTATATCCCTGACTATGTTCACGGGGAGATATACACATTTTTCAAAATTTAAGACTTATTTAAGTTGTCATGTGAAAATGTTACGATTTACATTGAAGATAGCCTAACAGATAGGGATGAGGTAGGACAGGAGGGAAGGGTTTAAGTATATCAATACCAAATAAAATTGTAGAGATCTTATTTACCTTTCCACAGAGGCTAAACCCCAGGTATTGTTTTCCAGTCATTTCTTTTAACACTCTTGAAATATTATTTTGTCCTTGACATTACCTTACCTAGATGTGTATTAATTTCCAAGTTTGAAACTGAGATACACATGTCTTACCCTCATGAAAGAAATGTAAAAATTATTTGTTTGGGGCCTCTAGAAACATTGCCATCAGGACTCACACTTGAATTCATAAGGAAACCTTTAATTTTTCCAGATTCCCTTGTTTATTTTCCAAAATAATGTATATATTCTTCATCTAGTAGAAAAATATAATGAAAGAGTTATAAAAAATTGCTTATTTTAATGCTTTATTTTAACCCTTTGTTGCATTTTATGTGCATTTTCCTTGCATTCTTCTTTTAAAAGCAACTGCATAAACAGAAAATCCAAGAATTTGCATAAATCTTCAGCTTCATAGTAACTGATCTGAAGCATTTGGGATCCTAGCATAGGAGATGAGGAGGCAGTGGAAGTTAGCAATAGTGGTGCAATATTAGGATAAGAAAGTGTTTGAAAAGCAAGCAAGGTTCATAGAAGGTCTAATGAAAGAGAAAAATTGAAGAAGAAACACGGTTTGCATGTAGAAATACATGAAAAAACTCAATAAATCTGTAGTGGTATAAGAACTGTGAAAGAAAGAGTAGTTCAAAACTAGACTGAGCTGCAAAAATCACAGTAAGTAGTGTGTTGAACTGGAAAATAAATGCCTGTTGACAATAGTGGAAGTTAGAGGAGAAAGAAAATGCAATAAAATAAGATTATATCATGGTAACTGAAGTTAGGGGGAAGAAAATAAACTATGGACAAAAAAAATTACTAACAGAAATTAGTGTTTTGACAAGGTTGCTACTCAAATATGATTGTCTTGTCCTTGCTAATATTAACAATAAATGGTACATGTTCAATGAATAACAAAATTATATGCAAACTACAAGGTGAACTTTTTGACTTACAGGGCTGAACTTTTTGAATTACAGGGCTTGTATGGAGCTGCAGCGTGTTGATGTGCCAAGCTGTTTAGCATTCAACAATCCCTGCATAAGCAATATTCCCTTTTTCACTGTGGATTCAAACTTTCACAGCCCCTAGAATGATTTCATTCAGAGTGTTGGGCTGTTGGTTGCTTGCTTTTTGTG
>WAAB01021341.1:0-23926 GCA_013389865.1 Piaya cayana
TGGTCATTGGAATAGCTAATGCCGGAGTGCCAGTTTCGTCCTTACCATCACCAGGTATAATTGCCCCCACCTGCTCCATGGTGATGTACTGGTGGTCCTCACCAGCCCACCATCTCTCAGTCACTGGTGTCCCACTTCCAGGCTCACTCCTGTCTAACCTGGTCTCACCTCCCTCCCCCTTCACATCTAGTTTAGACACAAACCACAAGAGACAAGCACATGGACCCTGACACAGCTGGGAACTGCACTGTAGTTACTGCCAGGTGAGGTCAGCAATTTGTTATTTCAGTGGAGATGGGGAGGAAAGGGCAATCCTATGCTAAATTAATTTAAGTACCACCTGGACTCTTTAAGTGATTTCCAGTATCCTCCACGCTCTATCCTCTCTCTCTCTACACTCATCCCTATGTGCCTTCCTACATCTTTAACTCTAGCTCTAACATAGTACACAAGTGTCACTAAGTCCTCCTCTTGCTCTCTTATAATGAAAAACAGCAGTGGCAGCCATGTCCCAAAGTCTTACACATTCCTGGTGGAACTGCCTCATCACTACCAACCACCCCCCCCACTTTATATTTACTTCATAAAATTCAAAACACAACCACTTTTCCTCCTCTAAGCTGTAATTTCTTCTCTGACAAGCCCATCAAATTTAAGATTTCAAGTACTATTCTTATCTCAAGTCCCTGCTTCCTCCCCTACCCCACCACTTAGCAGAGCTGAGAGCCCTCCGTCACCATGAACATTGCTATAAGAGCTTCTGTGGAGCAGAGTAGCACATTCTTCCTTCTCTGAAAAGGACCACAGGTGGTCATTTGAAGTAGAGATACAAGAATCACTGTGGTGCCACAAGAATCTGTCTGAACTGTACTAGACCTTCTCACTAGGTAGACCCCTGTTTAAAAACAGGGAGGTAGTGGACAGCTCTCCTCTCTCTCAATTGCATTTTATTTTGAATCCTATTTTCTGGCAGTTTTGCCTAGAAACTATTATGGCAAAATTCAGAGGGAAAACCAGGGCCTGGGATATTTTAAGTTCAGTTCTGCAAACTGCAGAAGTCTAGGTGATTCAGTTCAGGTTTCGGTATAAATAAAAGTGACAGTGCCCACCACGAACAGAGGGCTAATGATCATTTTACCCCTTCAGTTTGGCTGTGAAGGCCAAGAACTGAACTGGGCCTTTGTTAGCACAAAAGCAATTAAATTGATTTTTGTAGATCGCACCCTGAGAAAGCTGGGGACAACACACATTGACCCGAACCACCTAATGAACTCCAGAAAGTTATCATCTCTGATTTTTAGTGCTCACAACAAGAAAAAATAACCAAATGCAGGCCATTTATATAGCCAAGACATATAGGATGAGTTCAGGCACCAGCAGCATATGTCAATGTCTCCTGTAGTAATGTGGTGACTTTTAAGTTACTAGAGTGACCTTTGAATGACCTATCTTGAGTCCTGCACAACCCCCAGCTGCCCCACAGGGATTTCAGAAAGGTTTTAGGGTAACGGGGTGTTTTGCACCTCCCCTCTTTTCACAGCTGATAACTGATATCCACCACTACCATGCTGCTCCTCTTCCTCTGCCCTAGAGGCAGTTGACACAAGCAGAAGTTTAAGGCTCAGTCACTGCCAAGGATGAGGTAGCTGATGGTGCTCAGCAGGAGCCCCCTACGAGCAGGATTCGATTCCACTAGCCACAGATTGCAGTCACAAAATACTGAAGGGAGCACAGGCCTGTCTATCTGGCAAGATTTGTGCAGCTTTTTGCAGAGGTTTCCTATGCAGGCTGTGCTTGCCCCTTAGTGTAGAGCAAGTCTTGAAACATGCTTCTGCAAAGCTGAAGTCTTGTATGCCTTTTTGGTGCTCAATTCTCCTTCTATCCAGCAATCTTTCTTTAAAAGAACAAGGGCAACCGAAGCTACCACCAGCCTCAGTGATGAGGTGGACTGGTCCAGCCAGTGGAAAACAGTAACACTGTACTTTCTTTCTTGACTATTTTTCCACTGCTTGTGTGAGCTCCAGGCCAGCAATTTAAGTTACCAAAGTTTGTTCAAATGTTATATAAAAAAGCAAGGGGGAGTCTGAGAAACAAAAGGTCAAAAAGCAGCCTCTTCTCTCACTGGACCTTTTTGAGTACGCTACTTCTTGAATAGCTAGGGTGTATTAAGACTACTTCAAGGCCTGCTCTCCTGCAAACTCCCTTCAGGCACTAACTTCACAGCACTAGAATTCTTGAGGCTTAGAAAGGCAGGTCTTCTGTCAGACTGACAGCCAAAGAACAAGCTTTCCTGCCTTTTAATTCCTACCTGGTTCTCCTTCTCAGCCCAGCAGCTTTGCTACGTAGGCAGCGTGCTAGATCATGTGCCCAGCAGCAATCATTCACCTTCCACATCCTTCCTACTCCAGATAAGCAGGAAACTACTCAGATATCCTAGAAAGGTTGGTCTCACCAGAGTGCCTAGTGGCCATATGTTGCAAACACCAGCCTTTGTAGGACCTGCTAGAGCTTGTACCAGCAGCAGTATTTTTCCATAGTAAGGCAATCCTAGCCCCATCCACAAGCATGTAGAAGTTCACCTCCTGGCAGGGTTCTTCAAAAATTTATTGCAGTGAGACGAGTAGTTTTTTAGCCCAAGTTCCCAGAGGGACAGCTTGGAAATAATTCCTCCTAACCAGCCTCCCAATAGATTTTTCACAAACTACCGTCAAACCCTGATACTTGTACTCTTCCAGTAGAAGGTGGTGTATAAATATAAATGACATTTTAGTATGACAGCACATGGAGCTTACCTCATTTCTTACTTAATACAAATCTACCAATAGGATGAGATCAGGACAGCCCTTTCTGCATCATGCTTGCTTCACTTCTGGCTGGAGTATTGCTGCAGCCACAAGCACTTTGCCTACTCCAGTTCCTCTGATCCACCAGGTGGGGGGCCTTAGGGAATGACTGAGTCAGAGATATTTTTTGGCCACTGGTTGGCAATCAAAGCCAATCTCAGCAAAATCTACATAGGATGTGATTGTCAGTTTGGCCTATAATTTCCTGTGTTGCACATAACTATATGGCCCTTTGACACAGAGGCAGGGCCACTTATTTTCTTCACATCTCCTGGCACCCAGCTGTGCTCTCTGGAAGATTCCAGGTAAATTTCCTGGAATCAGATGTGTAGAATAAGACGTAAGGGGAAAAGGAGCAAAACCTTTTAATTATATTTATACAGACATCTGTAGAGCAATTACTTTTTACTGAACCAGACCCGTAACATTACCGAAAGGGAATGGTTAGGGACTGTAAACAGGTCAGAACAAAGGTTGAAATAAAGCAGCATCCTCAGTAACGTGACTAGGTGAAAGAAGTGATGAGTGAGGAGGCCTGTGTGAGGTTGATATGAACACATGGAGGTTAAAAAGTGCAGGTGCAGTTATACTCCCCAGCCCTCCTGAGTTCCCAGTACCAGGTATATGTACCAAGCAGGTCTCTACCATATGCAGTAGTGGAAGCAAAATCCTTTCTCAGATAAAATGCTGTGTCTTCCCAAAGGCAATTACTTCAGCAGCTGGAATATCTGTGATTAATTTATGCGGGAAACTACTGCATCTCACCTCCTATTTCAGCAGGAGATATGTGGGTTTGCAGAAAGGCAGAAGCAGCTGCTGCTTTATTTTGGGAGGAAAGTGTGCTAGACACTTCTTTGCAGAAAATAACTTTTAGAATGTGTCAAGATAAAAAATAAAGAAGAAAGGTTTGTTGACTTCAAACTGTAATCATAGTAGGCTTTTTGATCTATTATTTCCTTCATAAATTAACCAATATGCAACCTCTTCTGAAAATATAGTAAAATCCCATAAAATATTGTTATCATGTTCTTCCAATCACAGTCTATGAAGCTGGACTTATCCTGGCACAGAATGCTACCACTTCAGTCCCCAAGAGCAGCATTAAGCCTGCAGGTCACAGCTGAGTTCTGCTGGTCTCTTCCCCAGTTAGGGCAGCAATCTGTGCTCCTCTCTTCCGCCTATACAAGGGTTTGACTGAATTTGTAGGCACTTAACTACTATCAGGATGGTAAGGCCTCTGCCTAATTTGTCAGCAGCAGGCACCACAGACAACATCTCAGGAAATAAATTATTCAGATAATGACAGCTTCACTTACTGGTTTCAGTGGGGCACGTCTTTCCTCTAGCTTGTTGAATGGAAGATTAAGGGATGATTCAACAAGAGTTTAGATTCACCTACATTTCAAAAGAGAGGACATTCTATTATCATTGACAAAGACATAATAAGCTTAAGTGGTCTCAGGACATCCTAGGTCATTGCTCCCGTTGCTTTCAATGCCAACAGTCTTCAAAGAAGAGTGCACCTGACTCAGACAGGCATTTTCCCTGGCCTCCAGCAGCCTCCGGTTCTCCAACATCAGGAACAGCTTGTTTCTGGCACAGGCTTCTTCCCTATGTTGGCAACCATGTGGATTTATTACCTACAATCAAGCAGCAGGTGCTGCCTTTGGAATCAGCTGCTATAATGTGTTGTCGTAAAATGATGAAAATATCATTTGTTTTGGATGATGCAGAGATCATAGGACAACAGGTTAAATTATGGAATCATCTTCACTAGGTACAATAACATAGCTCGGTTAAGTTTCAGGGCTTTATCCAGAATGCAAAACACTAAATTAAGTCTAAATTCTCTTCAGCATACTGGACCAGATCAGTAGCATTTGTTATATTAGAGTATGCACTCACTAAAATCAGAATATGACACTGCCTGAAGTCATAGTAAGTAGCTGTCCCCTAAAAACCGCTTGGCAATGCAGGAAAAGTACAGGGGGAAAAATAGAAAAGGAAGCAAGCAAGCAAGAAACTTTGCCACATCACCTCTCTCTGCAAATTTTGTCTGATCAACTTGAGATTGAGCTTCACATGGATATCTACTCATTCAGAAAGCAAGATCTTAAAAATTACCAGAATACCCCCTGGGCAATAATGGGCTAAACTCTTAGAACAAAGCCAAATGCCAGGCAGCTTTTAATCATCAACAGTTGCAAACACAGCCTTGCACACCACTACTGTGCTTGCTTCAAAACTGTATCATCCTCTGCCTCCTCACTGAGTGCAGGAAGGATGTGGTTCACCAAGACTCATTTTCCAAATTCATCCCAATTTCTCAATTAATTATCCTTTAGCTTTGACATGAGGAACCAGCTTCTACCTTCTGCAGCATGTCTGTTTTTAGCGAATCATCAATTTTCTCTGTTTTGTTATACTTTACTCACTGTTAGTCCTGCCCACACAACAAATCTGGCATTAATTTCTTGTGGTAGAGAAATACTTTTGGCTTAGGCTATGAAAGAGGCAAGAAAAAGGGTGTAGAGAAGCCTTAATAGCCAGAAAGAGCATAGCTGTAAACCAGAACTCACATGGAGAAAGCAAACCTAACAGAAAGAAGAGAAAGGGGGAAAAAATTATTATTTGTTGAAGTGAACGCGCATTTGTGAATTTAAATCTACATAAGTGACAAGCATCCCTCACCTTCTGCCAGTGCAAATTCAGATCAGATTCAAGTCCATAAGACGGGAGGCTTTCAGTTTTGGCTAGTGTTTCTGCCTTGCTGCCCAAGACCATCCCTTCCTACCAAACCACGGATCCAGATCAAAAGGGAAAGCAAGACTGATAGATCATTTTGCAGGCACTTTATATCCTCATAACAATATCTGACTCTGAACAGCTATCTGACAAGGGACTGCTCCTATCCCACCTCTGTGTTAACTGCTTTCCCACCTGGCTATAATGAAAATACATACTAGAGGTATTAACTGGACCCAGATATAGTATACTCAAGAAAATCCTGCTCTGAGCAATAGTCCTGCTTCCTGAATTGGAAAAAGGGAGAAGTCAAGAGGAAACATCTTCCTTTTCTACATTCATCCACCTTGTAATGACACTAACACTTGAAGTGATTTGAAGTGAATGGCTTTAAGGTACAGTCCGGTTCTGCATGTTACCCTGAATGGGTGACGCCTGGCACCATGTGGCTCCAGCTGCAGACACTGTAAACCAGCATAAACTGTTCCACACCATGGTGCCTCTGCTCTATCATGAGAATTTAATCATCATAACTTATGTCATAACCTAGTGTAAGAGTCAGTCAAAGGATTGATTTCTGCCTCAACATCTTCTCATTTTTAGCCTCAGAACTTGACTGTATAAATCTCAAATGCAGGCCTTAGGAAAACAGCCAGAGCTGGTACAGAATGAATTATTTGTACCAAACTACCTGTACCAACCCCCTTATCTCAAAAATGTTTTGTACCTGTCTTCAAGTCTCCCTGCTCCCTACCATTGTGAAAGTCCCATGAAGCACGGAGGAAAAGACAGGAAGATTAATGACGGGACTTACCACAGAGCATGCGTGCAAGGTGATGATGACTACTGGCCTTCACCGGGAGACCCCACGTCAACCACCACCACTAGGAGTGCATGCGCAAGGGGAGGAGACCTGCAGACATTCCTCTCTTGGCATGTGTGGCCTGCTAGGTGGAGATCGGCACATGTCCACAGTAACAGGCGCATCACAGGTGTTGAAAACAGATGCAGAGATCGGTATGATCAGTAAGTAAGTGCCTTTATTCAGCTTAGCTCTTTTTCTATATATCCCATTCCATTATATCCCTGTGTGCCCACGAGAGTGACTACACTGTATTATTGGCCAAAGGTAACTGTCCATAAAGCTATTACTAACATATAGTTGGCTAAACTACCGCATGTGCTAAGAAACCAAGTTATACCAAAGTTAGCTCTGTTGACAGTTCATTTCCATTGTTTTCCTTTCGGCTGGTACTGGTTCCCACCGAACTAGCTGCTGGGTTCCTCCCAGCTGGCCTGTGTTTATCTTTCGGCTCTCTGCTTCAAGTTAGTTGTTCAGTATCAAGCAGTCTCACGGCATCCAGACCTTCTTATCTATAAAATCTTCCCCCACGCAGGTGTATTCACTAGCATAGAAGAACAGCTCTGGAGCAGCTGAATTTGGGAGAACAGAAGACCAAGACAGAGGAAGACACACACACACCCCCACTGTGGCATCCCCTCCATCAAAGACCGAAACAGTGGAATGCCTTCTGGACAAGGACTCCCAGAGATGCCAGATGTCTGTGGACCCATGGTGGTAGCTATAAACCCCCTTTCCTTCCCTTTTCTCCCCATCTCTTTCCTTGTTCTCTGTCTCTTTCTTCTGTAAGTCGCTTTATGAGCACAATTAATAAAGCACCAGTTTATATTGAAATTTAACTCCCTTGACTTGTTGAATTATTGCCTTTTTTTCCCCGTTGCACTCTGAAATCATACATGAAACGAACCATCACGTGTCCGCTCATGACACTGTGACACCTAGATCTTCATTGAGACTGCCTGAGCTGTGCAAGCTAAAACAAAGCAGCATGACCAGCCCCCTTTGAGCTGCATGTTCTGCAATGGTGAAGGGCAAAAGTACCGAAAATTATAAAACCAGCTGGAAACTTGCTCCAAAGCCCTATGTTTCCAAGCTTCAGCCTTCTTTATACAAGAGCATCCACACCACTAGCTTCCTCTTGTGAGCGGTGTTAAGATTTTAAGAGCTTTGGAGCACATTAATCTTAATGCCATCCTTAAATCCTAGGCTGTGAGAAGCAAGGGGCCTCTCAAAATCATGCAAGCCAAAGAAGCACTTGATGACAGTAGTTTATTGAACTCAGGACAGCAAGGAGCAGACTCAGCTCTGACTGGAAATGTCATTAGAGGTATTGACTGAAGAATCCATTGTAGAACAGGAGGGAAAGACAGCTGCACCAGGAAAGGTTGAAGGGACAAAACAGGAGTACAAACTATTCAGAAACGGCTTATTGCTGTGTATATACCTGCCTATCACTTTTATCCCTTTGTCACAATTTTTATCGATGCTAGCCCTGGATATGATCTCCAGCTGGAGGGTTAGGGGATGGTGGGGGTGGTGTGCAAAAAGAAAACAATCCTCATTGGATCTGGAAATCTCATATTCCGGACTTCAACTGCTGCTCTGGGACTGGTGAAAGAAACAAATCCTCCTAGCTAGGCCACATTTAAATAGCTTGGACTGGAATTCACTGCCTTGAGACACAGGTTTAGCAGTTGATAAACTTGGACATAAGCCAGTGCCCCAGACTATTAACTGTTCAAATAACATCAGCAACATTTTTGTCATCTTCTTCTGAAAGACCAGAGGAGCTTGAACCAGACAGATAGATAATAGTAACTAAACATCAGAGATGCCAATGATCAATTCAAATACACAAGCTGTCTAAAATTATGAGTGTGTCCAGCCTCTCCAATTTAAAGGAGAGAGGAAAGGTAAACTCTGTGGCAAGACATTCATCTTAGACTCCAGAAGAGTTTTCAGGAAAGGAGCACAGTTTATGAGGCAAGTTAAAAACCCAGAACAGCTTCCAGGACTGCTGTCAGCAGCTAGGAGGAGCGGGAACGGACACTTATTAGATATCACCTAGAAGTCTGCCCCAGAGGCCCAGGATAAACGCTGCTGCCTGCTATCCTCTCTGCTATCCCTCTGGTATCACTACACCCTTGCCAGCTCTGTACAAGGTTCACAGGCACTGGTGGAGCCCTCTATCATCATCCTCCCCTCTGCATCATCAAATAAAAAAAACCCAAGATAATACTAGCAGATTTTTTCTTCTGTATTCCTATGTTCCCTAGCCAGGAAATATCAATTCAGTCAGGGGAGGGGAGTTATTGCTTACTTTAAGAGAAAAATTGACCTGTTTGAGATTCTGCAAAGAAGATCTGAAGCTAATGGAAAGTAAGAACAGAAAATGGTTGTGAGGAGCCCTGAATGTCACATATCGAGGACAAGCCAGCCTTTACAGTACAGGAGGATATGCTGGATATGCTGTTTAAGTGATGTTGCTCAGAATCTATTGCGCCCCGCTCCTGACACCAGTATTATGGCCCACCCTGACCTGCATAGCTGAAAAGGGAGGGTAAGAAGAATTCTTTCAATATCTGCATGGTAAATTGGAGACCATCAAATCTCCCAAGCCAAATTCAAATGCAGTATTTATTTTGGAAAAAGCCAAAATCACAAACCAAGTACTCAGGTGCGCTTTGAGTCACAGTTTCTCAATGCTGCAAAAACAGATCCCAGTCAGTTCAGATCACAATCTGGTACCTTGAACACAGCCAAGGTTGCTAAACAGACTGCAACACAACTTGGATTTGACCTGATACACCATAGTGCCATGAAAAAAAAAACAACCAAAAAAAGATAAGCCAGAGAAAGAGAGAGAGAATTGCCGGGGGAAAAAGCAAAATTATCATCACTCCAATGGGGCACAGCAGTTCCTCAGGAAAGCGTTGGTCCATCCAGCTTCAAGTCTTCAGGAACACGTGGAGTTCTTCTTCGGGCCAGTGGAGCACCAGCAGCACTTCTTCAGGCTGATTCCATGGGGTGTGTGCACTATGCCCTCTTGGCAGGCACTTTTTATAGGTCAAGTCCATGCCCTACTGGCAGGTGGTGGTGGGTGAAGAGCAGTACCTCCCTGCCCCTCTCATTGTTAACAAGGAGCCACAGAAAAGCCCCTCAGGCGCACACAGGTCTGCACTAAGATAATGTTTGAGACTAAACAAATAGAAGTAACAAGTTGGTCTTTACAGAAGCCTTCAATTGAGTTTTCAATTATGGTCTCCCTAGGTCATTTTAGGTATGTCATCAGTTCCTCTTAGGTCCTGTTTTCCCCCATGTGTTCAACAGAGGTAGAAAAATATCTCATTTCTCCTCATCCATCTTGTCTGGCCAGATTGTGTAGTTCAGGTCCAGTTACAACTTGAAGAGGCCATGTGTTCACAGTAGAGCTGAGTTTAACCCAAGATGATTAAGACACCAAGGGAGGCAAAAGGTATCCCTTCTCACATATAGATTTGCCTGTCTCCTGTTGCCAAGGAGCAGCACCTATGCAGAGCTCCTGCTGTGGTACCATCCATTCCAATGTGCAACTGCTCCTAGGAGGAGAACAACTTTCTGGAAATGCTCTCCCTCCATCTCAGCAGGGCAGAGGGTTTAGTCTTTGTTTCCTCTACAGGCACCACGCCACACCTAAAATATAAATTATATTCCATAAGGTGAGGGATTTGTTGGGTTTTTCCCCCTCTTTTTTAACCTTGTGCTAGGGTGTGGAAAGTGAATAATCCCAACTGAGCATTACTTACCTAACAAACTTACAGTTGGCTGTTTAATGAGAAATTTAATAAAGATTACTTAATCATCTCTTAACAAGATTGCTTTATAAATGCCTATGGCCATACCCCTCCAGGGCTCTTGATCTTGTCAGATCTCAAAAGCTAGGCTGAGTCAACATTTGAATAGTTACCACTAAAATACCTTGTGCTGCCAGAGGTGGCATTTGAATGTTACTAGATGATTCCCTTCCCAAGTTGTTCTCTGTACCTTCAAATATTGCCAGCTAAAGCTTCGCTCTCAGAAGTTCCTTCTCTATGTGAGATGCAAAGTGAAGAACTGAGCACTTCTGACATAGGTCACAGTAGGCAAAGTCTTTAAAAGTCTTACTGGCCAGGCCATACTCAAGCTGGAAAAATTACAGTTTGATTTACTTCAATTTTCATTAGGAAACAGTCTTCTTCACTTTTGAGGAGCTGTTCAGCAATGCTGCCATATACTATTAAGACCTGTTGACATGGAAGACTTTTGTCATCTTAAGTATCTGAAGTACCTATAAAATTCTCCTTGGCCATCTAGCAATTTTGTTACTATTAGTATTATAAGAGAAGCATGTATCGACACCTCTCATTTCTATTCTCAAATGGGTTTTTAAACTTATATGCAACTTCACTGAACTTGAAACTTTTCAGGTTGAACCCTTCTGGTTTCTGCCTAATATTTTTGGAAAGTCTCGTTAGACTGGTATATAGATCTAAGGCAGTGAGTAGGCAGCTGAAAATATAACCATGGCCATGATTTAAAAGTTAAAATAAATAGTCTGTCACCTTATCTTGGGAAATATTGTACGTCATCAAGAAATTAGAACATCTAAAGTAGGCTCAAACATGCACTTGTTAGTTTTGCTGTGAAAACACATCTCAGATTAGTTGAATCACATCCTGACCTACCCAGGATCCACTCCTTAAAACCCAGGAACAAATTCAGAGATGAGTATCTTAGGTAATAACCACTCAATAACAGTTGAGAGGTCACGGCCCTTGAATGTTAGAAAAATATTTTGCAGAGCAAATTCTTCAGGTCAAAGGAAGGTGGTTTAAAGGAAAGGTTGCATTCAGCATCTAAAATGAGGAAGATGGTGCCAGAGAAAACCCTGTTACTGATGGGTTTTTTATTGCAAAAGTAAAAAAGCAAGCAACACTCTCCCATGCCATGCTGTTAATTCAGTACAGAGCAGAACAGCAGAAATAGCTGCATCAGTACTGCAGAAGATGCAGTAAACCCTGGGGAACAACTGCCTGATTAAGTGACACCTCAAAACAAGTCTATAGCTGACAGAATTGTAGCATAAAGCCACAGATTCAACACCAGACCCTTATCCAGCTAGCGTAAGAGGAACTGATATCAGACAGCAGTCTCTTTTTTTTTTGCCATGACTACCCATATCCCAGATAAAGCTAAAAATAGTTTTTTATGAAATCCCATGTATTTTAGGACCTTGTACTCAGCAGACCATCTCTGGTCCTTTCAAGTTATGCAGAGCCTTTGTATTATGTTTCCTCTCCTGTGATTTGAAATACCCAGTGTTTCTTACATGCAAAACAACTGTAGCTCTGTACATATTTTCTCCTGGCCTGTCACAAAATGAAGGTGTGTTTCCTGGCAGGCAGTTTGTTGCTCTTCCAAACTGCCCAGAGCAGTCTGTTCAGTGTTATAGGCAATGCAGACTGTTGCGGTGCAGCACACTGAGAAAATGTCCTGGAACAGTTTTATTTGGAGCTGACATCTCTGAGGTGAGCTGATGCCTCATGGAAAGCTTCAAAGCAGAAATGACACTACCTCTAGGGCAGAACAGCTTCTGTTTCCTTTTCCCCCTACCATGGATCCCTCTTGTATAGGAACAGCAGAAGATGTATTGTCAGAGGTGGGGCAGGAAACAGTAAACTGGAAACTAGAGGCCCAGACACTTCTCTTGACTTCACTGCTCTTCTTCTCTACCTCCTTAAGTTAGTTGCCACTTCTCTGCATTTGTTCTCTTTTCTCTCCCAAAGATATCTTATCTGTATGGGTCATAAGCTCTTCAAGCCATGGGCAGCAACTCAACATATGTATGCTTCCAGCCTAATGTAATGGGGAACTTGACTAAAATATTTTAAATAATTACACTATCAACCAATAAAAGCCATGTTGTGTAGGAGGAACTGGTCAGTTCATCTTCGTTTTATGCACTTGAAGGCTAAATGCATACACACAGGGAGGAGGAAGTTGATATTGGGCTCCAGTAAAGCGAAACCGCTGCTGCTTGGCTAAAGCAGCCACAGCTCACAGCTGCTTGGGGTTGAGGAGCAGCTGTGCTTGGGAAACTTTCTGCTTTATCTTGTGATGCACATTCCTGGTCAATGAGGAGTCACCTGAGGAAGTCGCAAAGAAATCAGCACCCAAAGTCTTTGTTTGCCCAAGTTGTATCAGCAAATCATGCCAGAGGCCTCATTAGCATGGACTTTCTCTTAAGACATCCCTTTTCTTCTAAGTTCTGCTGGTTCAAATAGGTGATGCTGCAGCACATCCCCAACACGTGACAGCTGTAGCTAAAATGCATTGGCCAGGCACTTTGGGAACCTTGGAGGAAAAAAAAAAAGGAAAAAAGAAGGCAGTCTGCCTTCCAGCAACCTGCATTGGCATCTCAGCCCCAACTCAACTTGTAGTGCAGGTTGCTCCATCTGTCCCTCACCCTTGGCCAGCTTCACCAGTGCAATTCAAAGCCAGCTGTCAGAGACAAGTGTCAAGTGTATTTAAGTCAAGAGTCTCTTGTGAAGCCTACATAAGCACACAACGACAGGGAACTGCATGGGAAAAAGCTTTCAACAAGGTTGCTACGGCTTTGCAGAAGGACCAATGCCAGCACCCCTGTGAACTCTTTCTCATGGTATGTTAGTAACTAAAGCCCAAAGGTTGCAGAGAAAAGAATGTGTAAATACCATGGCAGTAGGTTAACAAAGCAGATTATCTCCCCACCCAGCCCACATAGTATCACAAGGGAGGCAGGTCAGCTCCAGCCCAGGTTTCAACTAAAGAGCACACTGCAGTAAAAATTGTCCCTGCCTGCTACTCATTTGGGTTTAAAGTTCTTCCATGATGCAGCTGCATTTAGTGCACTTAGTCTGTTATTGGTCTCATCTACATTACAACCTCCTCGACTCACTGGAATCATCAGGAGAGAGAACAAACAGATGGCACATGGCAATCCTGCAAAAGGTATACAGTCATTTGATAAGTGGTAATTAGCAGTGGTAAAGGGTGTTTGTGTGGTTTAATAAACCTCAGAGTAAAGATTAGCCTCTCTGTGGCACATTGCTGGTCATTTTTTGGCTGGAAGTTTCAAGACATGAAGGAATATTAAACCTCATACTTCAGGGCTGAAGCCAAACAGATACAGAAATGTAGAAAAGACATTTCACACTTGCCTTTTTTTTACAGGGGTGGTCTTGCATTTTCATTGGAATAGAGCAGTGACATCTATGTTGGCACTGGGTGAAGCATATATACTTCAAAGCTGTTGTGGGATGATAGTTCCTAGACGAACGCATACACACATGAACACACACTTGTAGAGCATGGGATGGAGCAGCCACAGTGGGTATCCATGCACCCTACTAAGCAGATGAGGCAGTTTCACGTTGCTGCTGCAGTGCTGTCTCCCCAGTGACAGGCAGTTGGAAAGAGCTTTAAAGATGAGCTAGGGAAAGGACAAAGTAATAAAGCACAGCTTTACACAGATCTGTGGCCAGAAACTGGCTTCGTGATCCTACCTACTATATGTATCAGCAAAGCCCAGTATTTTCAGCTAGCAACTCAAGTCAACAGAGTGAAAACATCTCTTGAGCACTAACATCAGGTATCTCAAAGAATGTTTCTGTTCTGGCTTTTAATTCCCTTGGCAGACACTTCTGTACAAATGCATGCAGAGGTATATTTCTTTCATCTGTCCAGCAATCATGTATATCCAGAAGCATGAAGACTAATAGCTCGGTCCAGTTAGGAAAGGACTATCCTTCATGGGAATGCCTGTGCTTTCTTCTCCGTTAGTGCGCGCATAGTTCTCTCTAGTTCATCTTATTTCTTTCATCATTCATTACCTATTTCTCTGCTCCCTTATGTGCCTACAAGGTTTTGAAATTGTGTAGGGCTGCTACTTCTTCCCTTGGGTGATCACTACACAGTCTGACAGCTCTCACTAATGCTTTCCAGAATTTCTAGTTGGCTAATGGAACTGCAAACACTCAAAGAAAAGGACACTCTACCAAGCCCTGTTCATATTGACGACAGAACCAAAGCACACTGCTGGAAAAAAACTGAGTTGTTCCAGGGCAAACCACGTGCATCTGCTGCCCATGTGGAGCTCTCCATCCTTTCAGCCACTGCTCCCCTTCCTGCTTTGGTTCACATGCATGTGGTTTTCAACTGGTGAGATCATCTTTTGAAAAAGCTTCATGTTTGGCTACAAACAGACCCCAGGGATGCGTGTGATCCAGGACAGGCATGGAGACCATATTAATGAGGCTTATCACTTCCTTTAAAATGGTATGCCCACTGCATGTTACGAACTGCAGAGTGACAAGATTTCTCTCTCCTGCAGAAGAGTCCTTGCAGACTGAAGTAGAACAGAAAGTGCAAAACCTTCCACAGAAATTCCTGAAGCATTTCTGTACCACAGGAACCTGCCTGACCTCTGTGAGATGCTGGGGACTAACCCCAGCTGGGGGCTGGGCACTGGGAAAAGCTGTAATGAAAACTGACCCACTCCAGGGTGCAATTTCCAGGGAAGCTAATTTTTTCTGTAGATCTTTAGTCCAATTCTAGGCATAGTCTAAATATGAAAGGCAGTGGGAGTATGTAAAAATCAATACATCAGCAAAAAAAAATATTGCCTTCAGCTCTTATAACATCCTTGCAATACACTTTGACCCTGCAAACAGGAGAATGAGACAGAAGAGCTGGCTTTTATCCTACAGATGCAGACATTGGCTTGTACTACACAGCGCTGCTGCTGATCTCTGACTGTTGGGAATATTCACTAGAATCAACAAAAGAGGAATCAGTTTAGAGCCATCTTCTAACAGCAACAGGTCCCCATAGCTGAGACGGTCAAAACTACACAGCACATTCATCCAGAACATGTCTTTTCCATTTATCCTGTGCACCTTGAATAGCCATATTAGCACATAGCTACATAACAGGCTTTTACCTAGTTCTAATTAAAGTCATCAGCAAGGATTTCAGCTTCTCCCCAACAGTATTGCCCTGTGCACTCACATTTGCAAAGCTTCCTCCCTAAGCAAACTATCATTTCTGGCACTTCACAGGCTCATCTGCTTGCTGGAAACACCTGGACCATGCAACGTAACACACGACATCAAAGACATTCCTGTTATTGCCTGATGCCACAAGGACGAAGGACCAGTTGACAACCAGTGTGCACAACCCCATTCCCCTAAACGAGGTAAAAGGTGTCTCAGTTGCCCAAGACCATGGAGAAATTCTGCCCCACAGTACAGCTTATGTTAATCATTACTTACCTGCTGACTTCAGATTAGCTGCATTAACCAAGGATGAGCAAACTTGCTCAGAAACTCGCCAAGTCTGGGATTTTATGTCCCTATTTGATACTTTTAAAAATTCTCACTGAAATCTCAAGACTTTAGAGCAGATTTTATGATTAATCTAACTCTAGAATTTGGTGAAATCTTGACTTTTTTTTTGTTAACTGGCCATTAATAGTTACTTCTAAATGTGAGCAATTTCAAACAGAATAAACACTACTCCTTTTGACTCCATTCCTTAGTATTATGAGAGTTATGAGGGAAGATTTAATGGTGTCTACACTCACAAGCATAGGCTCTACAAACTTCTCTGCATGCAGTAAATAAGAGGTACCACTTGCACAACCCCATGATCCTCGAACCAGTGTAATTGGTTTCACCTGCCCCAGCTTGAATGAGTTAAAATAGTTACACACTTTTAATGAAGACAAGTTATTTTCTTGCTTTTTCAAAAAGTGCACAATCCTGTCAAAACAGCCTCAGTCTTTTTAATTGGGAGCAGCAGGATGTTGAGCAAGTTCTGCATGCTAGCAAAGGACCTTTCCTTCAAATATACTTTGTAATTCAAACTTAAGTCCAGCCAAGGCAAAAGCTGAACATCACCCAGAGCTAACCAGCAAGCCCCAGATTAGGCGGAGACTTTTTTTCCCCCAGAGCCTTTGGGGGAGGCAGAACGTGAAAGCTCCAGAAGAACTGCCCCACAGCACAACCTACCGGCACCTGTCAGCCAAGGCAGGACTGCTCTAAATACATTATCCAGCCTAGGAGCAGTACAGAAACAAAAAGTCCAAGGACATGAAACTACAAGGAAGTAATCCCAAACTGCTGTAGAGCAAAGATCAGTTTTGCTCTAAATAAATAGCTCTCATAGAATCATAGAATCACCAGGTTGGAAAAGACCCACTGGGTCATCCAGTCCATCCATTCCTATCAAACACTAAACCATGCCCCTCATCCATCCGTCCCTTAAACACCTCCAGGGAAGGCGAATTTTGCTATCAGTATGTATGTGTCATTCCAATAAGATGCATCAATCATTGAATACTTGCCAAAAATCAAGTGTTTTCTACTCACTCTCTCAACTGCAGTATCAGGAGGTGAGCTACAACCGCACATGCAGTAAGGTTTCCATATTACTAGCAACTCTGAACTGGCCCTTCATGCACCACAAAAAACCAAACCAGAGCTTAACCAGAGCATGAAAGATAATAAGGCATGCATGGCTGTGCATACCTGGGAAGCCAGCAGTATGCTACTCTGAAATTACAGGACTACCCTCGAAAATGATCAGCATCTTCTGTGACGCATCCATATTTCCAGTGAGGTGTCCAAAGCCCCCATGTGTGGAAAATTGAAGTAAAGCTAATTTGCTTAAGCCCCCAAAGCCCACTTGCCTTCTTCTGAACAGGCAGGGACAAGAATGAAAACAGAAATGCAATAAGATATGCCCTCAGGGCCCCATTTATTAAGTGAATACAAAAATAAGATCATTTAAGTGCAGAGGCGCAGTAATCCGCTCCATGGTGAAAAGACATCTTGGGTTAACAGTAAACATAGTTTACAATGCCTTGTAAACAGATCTCTTTACAAGCAAGAAGCATACTGAAACATGACACGCATTGGCTTAAAAGTTCCCTGTTGCAGCAGTACTCTGGAATTCTCATATGGTGATTTCAGAGCCCTTCAAAAAAGGTGATAGCATCCTTTGCTCTGTTTTCAGAGGAGCATACGTGAAATGAATGAAACATGAGGAATTTACACTGTAAACAGCTGAAAAAGTGCCACAGCATTTTCTAGGGATCATGGCTTACCCCTTGTTAGGTTTGTTTTGCAATGAAAAATAATGGCAAACCTATTGTGCATATGGAAGTTTTAAAATTTACTCTTCTTTTAATTACTTTTTTTTACATCAACCTGTTGCACAGTTGAATAAAAAACCCCTTATTTTCCTTAATACAGTACATGGCATTTCTCCTCGATTGCACCAGAAGTAAATTTGGAAGCACTTTCAGTTTATGTTATAGGCAAATAGGAAAGAAAACGAAGTCAGGCAGGCTTTCAATCTGCTTTCCATCTCTCTGCCAACTGTTTTATCCCCATCCTTTCACATCTCTGAGTCCACATACATTCCATTGATCAGATAATCCACTTGCGTGTAATCTTTCTTCTTGTAGCTCTCATAGGCCTGAATAAGGAAGAGAACTATAATAGTCATGAAAAAAAAAGTACCAACTAAAAGCACTGCAAGAAGTGAACTTTTATCCACCAAGTACTGAGTCAGAGGCTCGGCAGCAATGAGAAAATACTCATTATCCATGCCCTCAGTTTCTGCAAGGCCCAAAGCCGTTGTTTTGGATGCATCTGCTGGAGCTGTGGTTATTGAGGAAACGGGAGGTGTTGACTTCATCCCATGTGCAGTTGTAGTTTTTGCTGAAGAGATGGTAGTTAAAACTGTGGCACCTCTTGTAGAGCCCAGAGGAGATGCTGATTTACTCAAGGACGTTGTGGCTGTACTTGTTTCTGTCTCTAGATATAGCAACGTAACAACAGGCAGTGTAGTTGCAGAGTGTGAACTCTCCAAGGGAGTGAAAGCTGTGGCACGAGTGGAAGCAATGGAAGATGTTACTGTGTTCTGTAGGATGAGGGTAGTCAATGTTGTGCTCGGTGTCTTTGGGCTAGCTTCAACAGTGATAGGGCTACTAGAGTGAGTGCTTGTGGTGGTGGTCACTGGGTTGAACTGCTGTGTTTGAGGAATCTGAGTACCTGCTTCAGAAATAACAGTGAGGGGAGCAGAAGTAGAAGTGGGGGACAATACTGAAACAAAACTACTATTTCCTGTTTTTTCAGTAGTGGCCACTAGCTTGATGACATGGCTGGAAGTGGAAGCAGGGATGCTACCAGAAGTGGGAGAAGCAGCAGCAGATGACATGGCTTCACCAAGGAGTTCAGAACCTCCAGGGGAATCTGAGGTGTTGGTAGCTGTTTCATAAGCTTTAGTGAGGGCAGTTGCATTTGTAACATTTGTTGTCACAGCTCTGGCAGTGGTGGTAGTCACTGTGGTGCTGGTAGCATTGCTTGGAATTGTTTTTCTGGCACTTCTTGTTACATTTTCACTCTCAACCCCAAGCAAATGCCTCAAGTGAATCTTAGGAGTCTGAGTTGTTGAGGAAACCAGGTTTTCCACGCTGTGTCGGTCAGCCCATGTATTCACCATCCTCTCCTTTTTCCATGGATAGCTTTGGTGGTGAAACAGGACTGTTTCCCTTTTCCCACTGACAATTTCTTCAAAAAGACAAAACCAATGAGTTTCATAAGAGTAAAACCCTCAAGCTCAAATCTGACCTCATACCCCCAACATGCAAACCAGAACACATACTCTGTAGTACAAATGAATAAATCAGTCCTGAAGTCAGCAACAAGAGAAAAACTCCAACCCCTGCCTTTATTGCACACAGTCCACTTGGGGTTTTGGGTTTGGTTTAGTTTTTGTTGTTGGGTTTTGGGTGGGGTTTTGGGGGTCAGTTTGTTTGTTTGTTTGTTTTTGCCAATTACCTCTGGCACTTCCCACCCAGGGAATTAATTCCACAAAAGGTGGGTAATGACATACAATGCAGAAACAAGAAGATGACTCATGCTTCCAAAGTTACATGGCATCGACAAAGCCTCTCAAAACTGAGTGGAAATTTCCACTCACACCTTCATATTTTGGGAGAATTTCCTTCATAACTAGTGATCTAGATTTATAGTGACATAAATCCCACCTGTTAATCAAAGGTCTGGTTGCTACATTGAAGAGAAACCCTTGCCAACTCAAAAGAAACATTATCAAGCTTTTCTTTAAAAAAAATTGTTTATAGCAAACTCTTGGAATGTACTTTAGAAGACTGGTTCCTCAATTACCAACAAGGTCCATTTTGTTATTGTGTCACTTAATTAAAACTGAAGACCCTGGCACCAGAAAGTCACCATGAGCAAATGCTGCTAAGGCTGCTCTGATTGTAGAAGTAGACAACTGCCTCTGGCACAAAATCTTCGCAAACTGATAAAAAACAATGCCAAGACATTTTTCTTTCTCTTAAAAAAGTATAAATACATATGTTATGTCTTTATTTTCCAAAGGACAGTGCACGGAGTGCAAATGGCTTGAGTGAATGATGTCTGCAACACAGAGACAAACTGTTACTTAGTTACAGCAGTTACTCAAAGACACATTATGCACATGTAAGTGCCAAAGACCTTATGAGGCTAGTGAAATAGTTTTTCCAGTGAACCACTTTAGCTACAGAATATCTGCAGGCATTTCACAACCCATCTCACTCAGCAGTAAGCCAGTCAGAGTCTAAATGTAGGCATTTAAAGCAAAAGTACCAGGATCCTGGATTTAGTAGGAGCCTGAAGCATGGCGTTACCTCCAAGCAGACCTTTGATGTCTTGTTCTCTGGCATTCTGGCACATGCTCAGCTGATGACACTGCAAGAGGATGCAGCCACTCTGGTAGGGCACAGACCAATTACAGCGATGGCTACCTGAAAACAGCAGAAAAAATGCATACTGAACACACTGCTTCATGGCTGTATTTAAAGAATTAAAAAAAACCACAAACAAAACATGACAGTTGGAAGGTCTGGCTTTAAAGGATCTATTGGATCCACTAGATTTCATTGCAAAGCCAATGAAATCAATACAGCAACTACAGCCTACCTACCTGTCTGTCTTCTGGTACCAACATCTCCTAACAACAATTCACTCATCTAGACAGGAACACTACAGTTTTGACCCATCTAAATGCTAGTGTTCATCTGAATGTCTTAATGAGGAAAAAAAAAGTGAGCTGAATCTGAGAAGACACCCATCTCATCATCCATTGGAGGTAGCTCTCATCTCAGTGCTTGGAGTTACACAGAATTTTACAATTCTTTCGCTGAACAATGACACCATTCCCCATGGCAGCCACCACCAAAATGGTCTTGCAGTAAGTCAACATAAGCTAAATAAACTCATCACAGCAGAAACTCTTCTCACTCGACATCTCTTCGAACACATTAGCTTCTTTCTGGACATGTCTACATACATGTAACCAAGCTTTGAGGGAAAGAACAAACCTCCTCTAACATGCACTGAGAAGACATTCCAAACATTGCAGCCAGTTTTGGGCTCCCCAGCATACAAGAGCAGTACTGACATGAAGTGAGTCCAAGGGTGACTAATAGATGTCTGAGGGGCTGGAGCAGATGATGTAGATGAAATCTCAACTCAATGTAGAGCCATCAAGGCAAAAAACTAGTTTCCACCACAAGTGCATTCCAACACTGGTTTGGGAGCCAGAGAGGTGGTACATTCCATCAGGTCTTGAACAGCCAAATCTAAGGTGGGTTCAGACCAGAGACCTTCAGAAGGTCCTTTACTGCCTAAATTATCTTATGAATTTATGTAATATCACAGTAGCACACAATTTCTGGGACACGTGTTGTAACAAAAAACCACAGAAGATAACACAGTGCTCAGTCCGAGATGAAACGGATGCATGCCCAGCTGATCACTCCTCAGTGTATTAAAGAGAACTTAAGTGTATAGTAGGAGAAACTAATTTCTGGGTTTCTTAGAAGCATGAGAAAGGGTAAAGGACATGCCTATATGGTATATACAGCTATATTCAAAGCTCTCATCTACAGTTACCTTTACTGAGGATTAAGGCTATTGAAACCTTGAACTCTTTGTAAAAAATCCATTTGTGTTACCATACTTAGTAAAAGGACTTGTGGAAAGTGTATGAACTTGGAGAAATCCCTGTACTGCAGTCTGTTTTGACAGTCCTAAAGAAAGTAGCAAAGGTGAAATTTTACTGACTTTGGTAAAATATTAAGAAAGTGACTGAAACTATCCAAAGCCTTTAAAAATGGTACTTAAGAAACAATAAAAATGAAAAGCTTCAACAGTCACAGAGCAGAAGACACAGTGGCAGCCCTTCAAGAAATTAAAATCCACTCCTCAGAAATGAAAGCATGTTTACACCAATTCTCAATCCCACCTCTTGTTCCTTGCTTGATAAGCCACACTAGTGGAGAAACACAGACCATCTACTACCATAAGCTGTGCGATTTCTCACTTCTTGGGAAGGGGAAAACAAAAAGCCAGCAACGTATCTTGCACTGTCTTACATATATAAGTAAATCAGTTCAGAAAGGTCAAGTGAATAATGGGGTCAGCATGGTCAAAGCACCCTGGTTTCTGTGGCCATCAGGATGATATCCAGACTTCCCTATTGTTCCCCAGGACAACCAGATACTTCTGTTAATCTGGACTGACCAGTACTCCCTCATGACTGTAATGAAAGAAAGCACAAAAATAAGTATTGGGGAAAGAGAATGAAAGCAGTAAAGCTGATCTTAAAATCCAAAACTAATAATAAAATAAAAAGATGTCAAGTCCTTCTCTCCAGATGATCTCTATGCACATAGCTATACATTTATGTCAAGAGTTTGAATGCTGTTTATCTCCCTTGACACCAGGTACTGCAGACTGGCCATCAAGTAACAAATGGAAATTAAATTGACTCGGTGAGTTGTTTACACTTTTAAGTTTAGTTTTGCTTGGTTTCCTGAAGATCGAATGGGTCATCTTGTGATTCTATGATCTAATTCTAGAGGCTTAAGCCCCTCTTCCCAACAACGACAATGCTCAACTGGACTTGCCTGTACAAAACATGTCAGGAGAGAACAAAGTGAAGGATGTAAAAAGGCGGCTGAAGTCAGCAACAAGGTTGAAGTATGCACTTCAAATCATCTCCCAGCCCTGATCACAGACTAACTAAATTCCCATTTTCACTCATATGGAAGAGGCAGCTAATATCACCTTTTCTACCCTTATCTAGCTATCAGGAGGTTATAACACATGTGCAGTGTTCACTAATCCTCCCCTCTCCCGCTCCAACCCAAGTCATGGTCTCATCTTCACTACCACATCACCAATTGTTTGTAGGTGCTACAAGCTTTCACATGAGGTTAGATAAGAAAGTCCTTCATAAGGACAACTCTAAAAGACTCATTTACAAGTTTAATGCTTTATAAAGACATCTCAGAGGAAGACAGCGGAAGGCTCTCATCTCTTCAGACCTGTTTAACCCTGTGCTTGGTTGCAGAGTACAACTGGCTTCTCCTAAGGCAGAAAAAGCACACATAAATACAAGTGAGCAAAGACTACTCATTCCATCACAGCTGTTTACAATGGCACTGTTCACTTGCCAACATCTGGCAGCACAGAATAATCACTCTTCCAGTCAAGTGACTTAATTATGTTTGCACGCTACCAGTGCATACCAAGTACACATTCACGCTGTTTCTTACAGAAGCTAGCAGGGCCCTGGGAAATGGTTGTTCTGGATTCAATTTAAGCAAAGCTGTCAGAAGCAGCATAGAAGTGTACAAAGAAGCCATAACTATAAATGCCTGTAAACCATCAGAATTAAGAAAGATAGTTGTCAGGGTAGCAGCAGAGACCTTTAAGGAACAAAACCGCAACTGGAATTCCAGCTAAAGGGGCAAAAACCTCACCTGAGGCATCTCGGTTTTGACAAGCCTGCCTGCATTGCTTTTCAGTTGTAAGCCTGTTTATTTGTACTACATGGACTCCTCTTCCTTTCAGGACATAAAACCTGTGTTCACATATGCAGAAGGAAATTGGCAGAAAGAACACGATGGCAGTCCACATCTTCAGGGGTGGAGGGCTGGCCTTCCAGGGTGGCTTCTCTTCCTAGGAGCAACTCTTTCATATATCACTTTCAGATCCACTGCAATATACCTATTAAAAAAAAACAGAAAAAAAAAAAGAACAATTTATGTCAAGAAAATGTTCTACTAAGCACACTCCTATCAGCCAGAATGGAGAAAAAAAAAAAATGAAAGGCAGGCAAGTATCATTATACAACATACAGGTAAACGCATAGAGGTAGAAAGACTTAAGATCATTCCCAAATTCAGAGAAATTTCTTTGGAAAGGGTATGTTGCCCTTCTTCCCTCAGGCTCCAATGGAGAACAGCTCAAGTTAAAGTGATGTGTACAAAGCCAAACTCAAAGCCCAAAGGTGTACTGGCATCACAGGCATGATGTCTTTTGACTCACTCTGG
>WAAB01021341.1:25582-44565 GCA_013389865.1 Piaya cayana
TAGGAACAACTCTTTAATATATCACTTTCAAATCCACTGCAATATACCTATTAAAAAAAACAGAAAAAAAAAAAGAACAATTTATGTCAAGACAGTGTTCTACTAAGCACACTCCTATCAGCCAGAATGGAGAAAAAAAAAGTATGAAAGGCAGGCAAGTATCATTATACAACATACAGGTAAACGCATAGAGGTAGAAAGACTTAAGATCATTCCCAAATTCAGAGAAATTTCTTTGGAAAGGGTATGTTGCCCTTCTTCCCTCAGGCTCCAATGGAGAACAGCTCAAGTTAAAGTGATGTGTACAAAGCCAAACTCAAAGCCCAAAGGTGTACTGGCATCACAGGCATGATGTCTTTTGACTCACTCTGGGATCAATATTGTTCCCAGGTTCAGCAGAAGGTTTTGCACAATCTTGAGCACACTGACAACATGGGGACCATAATCCTGGCTCTGCCTTCATATCAAGTCTGTCAAAACCAAGCATCAAACTTAGTTGATTCTGGCTCTGATTTTCCTGCTCATTGCAAAAAGATAAAAGAAACATTGATTGAAAACAAGCAAAAGCTAACATTTCAGGTATTCCTAGACATTACACAGACATATCAGCTGCTACTGAATATTCACACCTACAATAAGCCTTCATTTCCCCATATAAAACAATAAATAGGTAATGTCTTTTCTTCATTACCAATGCACACAAGACTATCCCAATGGGTGGGTTCTCACCCTTGAAGTCACTAGAGCAGCTACTGTTGACTTCAGAGCAGTTCATCAAAGACTTTTTCAAGCTTTACATGAGCTACCAAACAGTTCAGACTGAACCAGACCAATCTTAAATCTCCTTGCCAAGTGGTTTTTAAGGGCATCATGGAAGCAAGCATTAGCCATTCTGCATTTACGAAGAGAAATGTTATGGCCTTCCAATAGTGCTGAAATTCAAGTTTGTATGACATGTCAGAGGAGTATGCGGTGACTGCAGATGAAGATGCAAAGGCAGTTCACAACACAGAACAAACAACACACATGAATGTTATAAACAGCATACGGAAAAAAAATCCAGCAGTTATATGTATAAAACCTTGATTTAGCCATCCATGCAAGAAGTTTTGCCCTGAGCTCTCAACTCCAGTCCCAATCACATTTCACAATTTAAAAATCTGAGTCAGAGCCTTTTTCCCTCCAAGAAAGCCCAAGATAATGTTTATTAGATTTGACTCCCAGATTGAAACATTTTGATGCTTCATATCATGAAACTTCTGTTTCCATATTTTCCTCCTCACTCAAAGGCCTGAGGCTGCAAACAAAGTGACACAGTTTTAGCTTCAAAACCACCCTGTTTGAAAAAGGTTGAAATATAAACAGCTACCCCAAGCTTCACAGAGGACACATAATACACAAGTCCACATTGGACTATCAGAGAGTCAAAGACGGGGACAAAATTTGATACTAAATGCAGTGCCTCAAATTCAGCATCTCTAGCCACCCTACAAGTTCCCAAAAGAACTTCTCATTTCCCTTCGGTTTATTCTAGTATAAAGAGTTATTTTGCCTGTTGAAAACTGATGGAGCATTTATACATTTTCTGCTCTCCCAGAAAGCAGGGGAGCCCGAAAGGACTGGACAGTAGGGTACTTGCCCTGCTGACCTTAGCTTGTGCACTCCTCCATAGCTTTCTCCCTGAAGTACATGTGCATAGCATCATGCTTTTTTTGTGTGAGCAGGTTTCTCATTGCAGCTAGAAGTTCATACCTGGGTCATTCCACCTCGCGGCTGGAAACATTTCTAAGTCTGACCTGACAACAGAGGTCTTGTTGGAGAAAGGCAGCTCACCAGCCCCATCTAGTCCCGTGTACCAGAGACTGCACCTGGTGTCAGCCAGCACCGGCTTAACCAGGGTCTCCCTCCCATGCACTGTGCAGACTGACTTTGCTCTTTCCTTTCTCATCACTTGCTTTTCTAAGTCCACCTTAACAGGATTTGAAAGAATCAGCAGAGAAGAGGAGATGACCTGTGCAATACACAGCCACAGCTCTGCCACACAGACATCAGCTGCTCAGGAAAGCAACCCCATGTTTTCAGCATGCAACTAATAATAAGAATTTGTGTTATTCAGCCAATATAACATCAACAGTTCTCCCGCTGTTCCAAGTTGCAAGGCACTTGCACAAATTTGCCTTAGCATGCTCTTGCTGTCATTCATCATATACCATTCAATCACTGAAAACTCCAGTTGACAAGACTGACAGCAAGGGGGAAAGCAAGGGAAGATGTGAAACACACTGCTCACTAGAGATCTTCCTAGAGTAGACAGATCTTGATTGCCGATAGACAGCAAAATCATAGAATAGTTAGGGTTGGAAGGGACCTTCAAGATCATCTAGTTCCAACCCCCCTGCCATGGGCAGGGACACCCCCCACTAGGTCAGGCTGCCCGAGGCCCCATTCAGCCTGGCCTTGAACACCTCCAGGGATGGGGCAGCCACAACTTCCTTGGGCAACCTGTTCCAGTGCCTCACCACTCTCATTGGGAAGAAATTCTTCCTTTTATCTATCCTAAATCTGTCCCTCTCCAGTTTATACCCGTTGCCCCTAGTCCTATCACTACAAGCCTTTGTGAACAGTCCCTCCCCAGCTTTCTTGGAGGCCCCGTTCAGGTACTACAGTTTGTTTTAAACTCCAAGTCCTTCAACCTAAAGCAAGCTACTTGTATTTCCTCATGTACTCCAGGTACCTTACCAAGACCCATAGGGAACTGTTTGCCAACCTGCACTCTCACCATGTTAAGCAGAAATAAGAGCACTTTTTGTGAAGTTCACAGGCAGAGATTCAGCAAGTAGTATCTGACCCACAGGAAAAAAAAAAAAGAAAAAAAAATCATCATTAGGGGTAAATTTTACATGGAAAACAGAGTCCAGTTTGTGTTTGCTGTCCCTTTTCAAGGTAAAAGGCTTATAATGAGGAATATTCTGTAACCTAAGAAGTGACCCTGAGAATTAATCGGCTATGCAATAACATGCATTTGCTGTTTTAAAGAAAATAGTAAATAATACTAGGAGGGAATGAAACTCATTAGAAATTCACTACAGTAATGAATACAAAGAACACTCCTACTACAGTTGTTTTTCTCCTACCTCTACTAATACCTTTGTAGTTATATTAACCAACCCTCAAAGAATAAACATCTTCCATTGTCTTTTGGAAATGCAGATATAACAGCATTACATCTATGCACAAATACTACAATTTTTATTATAGTTAAAATGTCAGTCTTTTAGAACAAATAACATAATCTTAACTGACTCAAGATGTATTTGTAAGATCACGTTGATCACACTTAGTGTCTAAAAACTGTTGTATTAACACAGCTGTCTGTCCTCTAAGCACAGAGATGCTTTGTATCCCCAACCACATTAGCCTACCAGAAATCCTTCCATCACAAATGACTTTGGTCCCACTTGACTATAACAGCTACAGAGGAAAGCAAAATCTCAGTAAATGCCTCTTACTTCTCCAAAGCATCTGGCAGTCTTTCTGGATTAGGCCATCATCGATCACAGGCGACACACCAAGCTCAGACAAGAGGTTTATCTCCCCTTTCCCTCTCACAAAACATGGTCTCATCAGGGGTCAGCTGATGCCCTTCTGCAAGGCACTCAACAGAAACTTAAAAGCTTATAATATTTTTAAATATTCTTTAGCCAGTTATAAAAATCCCTTTATGAATTACAGAGTGAGCATGTAAAGTAGAGAAACACAATACACGCTCTAAGTACAGCAGACAAGGGAACAGTCCATTTCCAAGTCCAGTCAGAGGAAAACCAGATGTAGTCATACCTTAATGCAGTCCAGATAATGCGTGGAATGCTTATTAAACAGCAGAACTTCCAGCTAGTTTTGCTTTTTTGGTTTTGCTTTTCGGTCTCTTCCACCCTAGCATAATCTCATACATCCAGAACCAGAGTCATAATTACTTGCATATCAATTTTCTCAACTTAACAATTGTCTATTATAATTACAAACAATAAGCCTTATTTCTGCCTTTCCATCACACTTCCAGCAAGTCCCACATAGCTCCATTTGTACTTGGAGACCCCACTGAGCACTCACTCTACATACCTACATCCCAGAAAAGCATCTGCTAAAGCTTCTTCTCCAGATCATGTTGTTCCACAGAAGAAATCATCCTCTGGATGTCAGAGACAACACAAAGGAGGCGATGAATCCTACTGTTCCCATCAGAAGTAATTTTTGGAAATCAGGGCGAAATTCCTTCTTTAAGTGAATTTCACCTTCTCCACCTGTAGAGCACTCCCAAGGAAACTAAAAGGCAAATCACACTACAAAAGACAGAAACAAATAAAAGCTGGGAAAGTACCACACTCTGAAAAGTGCTAAGTTTACTTTTACCATCTGTGGTTATAACTCTACAGGGAACAGGCATGCTGGAAAACAAGAATAACTTTGAGTCAACAACTACATGACTGATGACATTGCAATGTACACATACATCTAGAGGGCACTGCCTCCTGCATCTCGGAAGCATTCTTCTGCTCTTGCTGATGCCCGAGTGTTTGAGCCAAAAAACTTATCAAAAAAAAAAAAAATCAATGTATTACTTAAACAACATTGACAAGGTAAAAAGCCGTTTCTATAAAATGCCATGTGCCATCAACGATGAATGACAAACTGAACAGAGGTTGTGAAGCAGAGAATCATTAGAGATTACAGGGGAGGAAATGCATTACTAGGTCTCTGGTATGGACACAGTTCCTTTGACTTCCCAAGACACCCGCACAGCATGAAGCGGTCCCACTTCCTTACAAAATCCAGGATACAATGGTCACAGGTCAATTTGCTACCCAAATACAGACTCTCCATACCGCCACCATTTCTGGTATTAGCAAAATGCTCCCTTAGGAGGATGACTGAGGTGGGACATGCACAGTTCCATACTTTCAGAGGGAGTTTTAAAGGAAAACATCCCTAGAAATCACTGAGTTATCCCATGGATGCATCAGCCAGCCTAGGATGGTTACCAACAAGCTGGATCTGATCAACACCTGAGGCTGACACGTGGCCAGCAGGGCATTATAGGCTGATTTGCTGCAATGGTAAGAAAAAAGTTACATATGCTCGAAAATGTGATTCAGAGAAGAAAAATTGTCAGCTCAGGTCCAGAAGAACATCACTTATATTCCTTCTCCTACCACCTAACTTCCTCAAAGAGTAATACCGCACAGCTGGCCACATATTATGGAAGAGCTGCAACATCCCTCCACATTATTAGCAAGCACACTTCTCACTGCAGCAGGCAGAACAGGGTATCAGAGTGACATCAGTTTGGTCTGCTGTTGCCTTTTCTGATGTTTCTCCCGATATTTGCCTGCAAATAAAGATTTTTAAAAGTCCTACAAAGCCAAATAGTCCAGAGACTACACTGGAATCTGTTAAGAACAACAGCTGAATAAGCAAAAACATTTTAATTAGGCAGCACTAAAGTTATCTATCTTTTCCTCTCCTAAATATGAACCATTTCTTCAGGTTGTAGCGTAGTTCCTATCTATGGCTGTATCTCTCATCAATCTGCATGACACACACCCCGTAGGAAAGATGACTATTATGCCTACAGCTGTATCTACTATCTTCAGGGAATGTGACACAGTACACCAACAGCTGCAAATGATGACGTCAAAAGACTAGAGACAGCATCCTCACTCAGTGCACCCACTGCACCCTCTAAATTCACATTTTACTAACTTAGATGGGAATTATTATGCCAGACAGCAAGGAATAATCCAATGTCACTGAGCCTCTGAGAAGGCTGATGTACCCTCTTAAAGACTGGTATGGAAACGATGATTTTTAGAAGAAGCTTGCAGTTGCTGGAGTATTTCTGCAGCTGCTACATATTAGTCTCTGCAAGAAAATCCATTCTTCTGCTCATAAATGGCCAAACATAATAGATCAGGACTTTCAAGATGCTTTGCATGAATAGAGCAAACATCTTAATGTCTCTTTCAAAGAGACAAGTTTGGACAAAAAAAACTGTGATCACGCTTGGACTCGGCAAAACCATGAAATTTTCATTAGTATATAGCACTTTTGGCTCCATGCTGACAAGGGTACATTATGCTACACAGGGCCAAGGCTCTGCAGAGCACAGTAACATCATCTTTGCAAGGTCAACACCACCAAGCTCCCACAAAAAGAATGGAAAGCCATTTCCATGCAAGAGGTGGATTAATTGCAGGCTCTGAACAGCAGACCTCATTTACACAAGTATTAAAGTGCTGTATCCTTCACTTTCAAGATATTCACGAACATGCTCCATTTCTTCCCCTACCAGGAACCCAGAGAGGAAGGAGTTTTTAGTGGTTAGAGCCCATGTCTGATAAGTGACACTATCTAAGTTCAGGCTCCTTCCCCATTTCCAGCTTCCTGTGGAAAAGGTGCAGGGCTGCAGATTGACAATCTTTCGCACAGTGGGTTTTGTGGACAGGATTGTTGATTAGCTCTGTTTTGAATATTACCAGTTCTACCTATCTCCATCCCCCTATGCCTCAGTTCCTCATCTGTATTCCTCTCTTGAGGCACAGGGCAAACAGCTTATGCATTTTTTACCCACTAATGAGGACAGCCCACACTGGAACTATGAAGGCTTCACGACCATGACACTTTGCCTCTGAGAAAATATATGTTAAAGCTTAAAACCCCCAAATCAGCATCACCCATGCTTCAACCTTTCTCAGCCATATTAGCACCACATTCTGCAGTTCAGATGGTGAAAAGTACTACTCAGCAGGACACTTTTTCTGTGAAAAATGACCAGACAGAAAATATGGTTTGTTTTGGAATATCTGAAACAATACAGTTTTAATAACTTTACTGTCAAAGGCTAATTGC
Source organism: Piaya cayana (assembly GCA_013389865.1). Classification (NCBI taxonomy): domain Eukaryota; kingdom Metazoa; phylum Chordata; class Aves; order Cuculiformes; family Coccyzidae; genus Piaya; species Piaya cayana. The sequence continues at coordinate 32,489 of WAAB01021341.1, forward strand.
ATAAAGCTGTGCCTGGACAATAAATCCATCAATAAAAATACCTCCGAGCAATAAAACCGTGCACTATGGTTCAACTGCAACCTTCTCTGGTATGATCAGCACCTGAAGCAGCTAGTAAATTTTCAGACACACTGTTGCCTCATGGGAACAGGAGACCATAACACAAGTAATTTCACACTACATGTTTCAGATTAAACTGTTTTCCACTGAAGGAACCATCCCAGTGGGCTCCCACATGAACTCTGCAGCAATCAAGTTAATACACAGCAAAAGAGATCAAGAAGGGCATAAAAGACAAGGTCATGAATTTGCTTTCTTTAATATCTTTAGAAGCAGGTACTCAGTAGCATGGATTCTTCATGCTTGCTGACAGATGGCCTTATAAGCTAGAACCAGCACAGTGTACATGCACAGGAATAAACTGTGTCTGAGGTGCTATTAAATTCAGAACTGCCAAGTATGGAGCTAATAGCAAACTAAACCACCAGTGACTTCAGGCTGAAGGTACAATTATTAGAGTGTAAATACAATGCTTCTTTACTTGTACTTGCTGTGTCTGTGTCTCTGAGTTATCCCACTGTACCTCTCCTTTTCTTCGCACTATGGCGTATCTGATTAAATCCAAGTTGTGCTGTAGTTTGTTTAGTGACCTTGGCTGTGTTTAAGGTGTCAGGTTGGTATCTGCAGAGACTGGGATCTGGTTTTGCAACTTTGAGAAGTTGTGACTTGGGGGGCACCCAAGTATCTGTTTTGTGATTTTGGCTGTGACCAAAATACATACTGCATTTGAATTCACCCTGGGAGATTTGTTGGTCTGCGATTTGCCACACAGATATTTAAAGAACCCTTTTTACCCTCCCTTTTCAGCTGTGCAGCTTGGGGTGGGCCCTAACACTACTGGTGCCAAAAGTGGGGTGTAACACCAAGCGCTACTTTTGGAAACAAATAAAACTGCCAATTTATTAAAGTCTGTCACCCACCCAATGCAGAATTATACAGCAGTCAGCAATTTCCTGGCAATACAGGTCAAGTTAAATTTAACTGAAGCTATCAGTTAAACTATCGTTGCAATGTTATTTTACACTCCAAATATTTTTGAGAAATCATTACGTTCCTTTACATGTTCATGTAGCTGTAATACTAATTTTAGGTGTGTAGAAATAGAGGGGATGTGTCCATCCAGGATATAAGCTGCTCAGGAATTTTAAGGCTGTGTGCAGTTTTGAATATGGTTACGAACAGCACTAATGGCATCCTATGCTACAAAAGCATCAGTCAATATTGTGGAGAGCCCTAAGACAGAGAAGAAAGCTCAAACAGCCTAGAAACAGACAAAACATGGTCCCAGAATAATGACTGAAGGTGAACTTCTGCTCTGTGCTAAAAGAACTGGAGGGAAGGAAAGCAACTTTGACTATTTCTCCATTCAATAAGGAAGCAGGATATTTGTGCATATCCCAAAACACGGAGATTTAAACAAACGTTAAAAAAAAAAAAGATCAAAAGATACATGCCTCCACCTCCAGTTATCCTCACAAACAAAACAACCTGAAGGCTCCTAGATGATAGGAGTTTTCTTTTTAAGCTAAGATCTCCAGTTAAAAAACAAAGGTAGCTTTATAAGGAAGGTCTGCCAGAGAAAATGCAGCAAAAAGACATTCCAGATAATCACAATGTGATATGATACTGGGAAGTTTTCACCAGTTTAGTGGAGAAATATCATCTTCTCAGGACTCAAGGGATAGTAGTCCTTTGTGGAAGGCTGTGGGACTATGGTGATCTTGGTAAGAAGCTGAAGACCAACTTGTCAAGTTTTTTTCTGGTATATCCAATGCCAATGCTCAGTTCCGAAAGGCCAAAAACTAATCAGGCGAAGAAAGTTAGTTCCTCTAGCCTTAAAGACTGATTGGGCACAAAGTGCCCTGGCACAGCAGTATGAAGGAAGACTTAACCCTTTTTTTTCAACAAGCTCTGAAATACCTCTTTAAGAGAAGTACTTCGGTGAGCCTTTCACACAGAAATCTGCCATAAGTCTTATAAAGCAAGAGCCAACATAGCAAATCTCAATCTAGCAATGTTTAAGTTGCATAAAACCTGTCACAGTACTACAAAAAAGGTGTCTTTGCTTGTAATGGAGGAAATACTTGGCATGCTCCACTTCATGGAAGAATCAGCTTCAACCAGAAGCTGATAGTACCTTTCTAAGACCAGAAGTTGTGACCAAGTGAAAAGAAAACTGGTCTTGGTAGGAAAAAAACCCAAACCAACTCGTGATCAGCACAGCTGAGAAGGTAAAAAAAAAATCATTTATAGCAATACATACTGTTTATTAAGTTAACGACTAGACTAGCACCCATGCAGGTAGAGAGGCAGAGATCTATGGAGTAAATGCTCTTTGCTTGGACATGGAGAATTTCAAGTTATCATTGGGCATTTCTCACTTATCAGAAAATCCCATCCCTAATCCCCTTAACAAGCCATTCTCAAATTTATGTTATGGCAAAAAAAGAAAAAAAAAAAAAAAAGAGTCCTTTTGCACCATGCTCTCCTTTTGTACTTAGATATGGGAATTTAAGTCCAGATGTTACTGCCAACAAAAAGATATGCTGATGATGTAAATTTCCATCAAAAGGATGATAATGTAAAGAAGTTTTGCTGACACAAATACACTAGAGCAATCTTTGTAACCGAGGTCAGTCCATAGCGTGACAGGACATCAGTTCAAAACATCAGAGCATAAACCAACCTTTCCTGATGTCACAAGGCAGAGGAAGAGGTGTGAGAAGATTGAGCAATTTGTGTATAGCTATAAGAAGAACTAGTCAGAGCTGGAAATGAAAATCACCTCTTGAAATCCAGCTTAGTGCATGAGCTACAGGACCACTTTCCTATGAAAGCACATATTTAGTGAGAGTATCATAAAGAGCATCTCAGGTATACACAGAAATACCTGCTGTGGTGTTTGTCTTTTATGAAGGAGAGGGAGGAAGAGGAGTGATCCTACAAAATACATCACATAGAAATAAAAATTAGCCAAGCTTCAGGGAATGATATACATTGAGGAATAAGGAAGTGAAGAGGATGCACAAACACATCAAGTAGCCTCCTCTCCAATTAATGGCTTGGTTGTCTTAAATGGATCCCTAGTTTTTCTCTTCAATCAGTTTGCCTCCATAGCACTTCTACCTTTATCCCCTGTTCTTCAATTTATACCCAGTTCATGAACAGAGATGAATTTTGTCCTCATCCATCCATATATGCTCAGTTCACACTGACTTTCACAAAATCTCCCTGTACTAATGGACTTGCTTCATAGCAGTTTTAAATCTGTCCAGAGGGAGGAAAAGAAAAAAAAAAATTGAGCATAGAACCTTACCAGGCAAACACTTGTAACTGTTTTGTTGCTGCCAGGAATTATTGCACCTTTAGAGGAAGCAAAAGCCAATAAAAGCCTGGAAACAGTAAGACTACAGCAGAAAGCACAGAAAAATAAACGTGTATAATATTATTGTATGAAACCAGAGAGCCACTTCTCTGAGACTGTCAAAGGATTTTCACAAAGAGAAGGAAGACTGGAAAGGTTTATCCTGCTTTTTGATACAGAGAAGCCAATCAAAGGAAGATAGAGAAGATGACTTGGAAAATAACATGCTTAATCTTATTAAAATTAATGAGATTTCACCCTGGTCTCCACACACAAGTTGTAGCAGGAGTTTAACTTAAGTGGATTTAAACCCAGATTTAGTTAAAGTGCTGGAAAGTCTCCTCAAGCCAAATAAATATAAATCCAACACAACTATGCAGGCAAAATCCGATGCAAATTTCATCAGATCACTTCTTTTTCTCCATCCCTTTACTTTTTATAAAATGGATGTCAAGCCAGTGCAACTCCTCTATCTGAAGTATACACTAATGTGTTTCACTAAACTATTGCATAAGCAGTTCTCCAGGAGCGGCATCAAGTCAATTGGAGCTCAGGGAAGGCAATTCCAGTACTCTCCTGAACAGTCAGAGGCCAGAGGGCCATAACTAACAATGTTGGTTGTGAAGAGGACTTGCTGAATGTCTCAATTAAAAAAAAATGTCTGTGTCCTTGTACACAGACAACCTTCCCTTCCCTCTCTGTGTACTAAGGGAATAACAACAGTAGCTATGGGAGCTTAGACACTTCACAGACACATCTGCAGAGCACAATTTATTTGTCCTTTAGTGAACGCAGCTCAACTGAGACTCTCCAAGCAAAGGTGATAGGAGCTGTGGCAATGTAGAGAGGCATACAATTGCAAACCACATCAACCAGCTGGTTCCTCAAGCAGATGCAAGATGTACAGATGGACTCTGGGTCCTGCCACATGCATCAGGGAATAGTCCCGCTGCTGCAAATAAGTACGCATATCCCTGGCTCTCTGCCCTGTGTTCCCTTTTTTCATTCCACATTGGGCATGTAAACAAGTGCCCAATGTGCTTTCCAAATGGTTGACAAGTTATCACATGAACTGGGAGGAAAGGATGTGATGGAAACTCCAGGCTCACAAACTGTTGTTCCAAAGATCTCGTGTTTTGTAAAGTGCATTTGAAAATTAGCTTCCCCACCACGGTGATGCAACCATGGGGGGGACTATGTTTCAGTTCCACCCAATGACACTGCACAGCACCAACTCGTTGTTAGCGCAGTAGCACTCCCAACTCTCAGTACTGGTGTCCAAGATCTGATTCTTGAGGTCAAGCCCACGATTGCAAAGAAAAACAAGGCCAGCAAAGCAACAGAAGACTGCCAGAAGTTTTGGCACAAATGCTGTTCAATATTCAAAATTGCCCAGGGGAAACTTCATTTCAGTTATAACCACTATAAGAGCACAGCAGAGCCATCAGCCAAATGCAGGGTTTCTGTGAATACAGCTAAAGAACCAAAGCAACAAGGAAGCCAGACAGAGCAACAGCAAGCAGCTATGTGCTGTTCTACACATCAACAACACACGTGTTTCCACAGAGCATTAAAACTCACCTCTGTTGCTAATTGTTTCTTTAAGTGCCCTGGCAGGGTGGAGTTGGGAAAGTCACAAAAGTTTTAAATGACATTGTTGTGTTATGTTAATGAAGTAACTTGCAGATGGCAGCAGGAGTTTTCAGGCTGGCAGCTGGAAGATGTGTGATAGGCGGTTGCCAGGAGGAGCTAGTTGCCAGGGCAGAAGTGACCAATCAATGTTTACCTGATGTTTTGGCCTGCTTGTCCTATATAAACAACGAGTGGACCCTGAATAAAGGACTTCATCTGAAATCATATTGATTTGTTTGTGAAGTTCATTGGCCCCTGCCGCATTACACCTCTGCAGTTCTTGCCACTTATTTTTGTTGGATAAGTTGTTCACAAGAACATGCTGCAATGTCCATGCAGACACTCTTTCAAGAAGGGAGCCCTGTACCACATCAGAGATATTTTTTCATCTCCTGGATGAACTGCTGTACCACAGACACCCTGGGCACCTTACCGGCATGGAGACCTCCTTGGATTACCAGCAGTCAAAACTGGAGAAGCTGTGACTACCATTTACAAAGTGCAGAAACAGCTCCTGCTTGCACTCATTTTCAGCACTGCTGCTTGTCCCTGCAGCACCAGCATCATCCTTACGCCTCACCTGTCTAGTTATAAGCCCCACTCATTCCTCAAAGTCTAAGTTGTACAAATGGATCCACAACTTCAGACCAATGGAGCAGAACTGACAGAGGGACTGTGTTAAGTGCTAGCTAAAGTCCAGAGGAAAAGGATTTAATTAGTTTACTTCACAGCACTTCCTTGCTTCCCAGTCAAAGACAACAGCTTTTTGGGAGTCCTTCCCAGACCCAAACAGACTGAGTATCATTGGTAAGTGGGGCATGACAAAGGGTTACACCTGCAGAACAGCCTGGAAGTTGGGAAGGGAAGCAACCTTGCTGAGCCAGAGCAGTGTCAGATGGCATTCACCAAAAGCGCACACAGTAGGGATCTGGCTGTCCAAATCCTTTTAAAGGTAGAAGGGAAAAAGACACAAAGATAACTAGTCTGGCTCCAAGGAGTTTCATCCAGCAATTACTGTGTTGGAGTGGGTGAAGGCAGACAGAGTATCTTACTTACCATGCAAGTGAACTTTGTACCAGCTCTGTGTTCGTATGGACGAACACCTCCTTCTGAAAGGCATCCAATCCCAATTTAAACAATTCAAATGGCTAGCTAGTGTGAATTAGTATTGCTCTACAAGAGAGCCACAGCAACGTGCAGCAGCTGAGGATGTGCACACAAGTGCTAGTGAACTGGCTGCATTTTCCCCTGACTTTCCTTGTGCAAAGCTGCTCTTGCTAATAGAAGACTGGAACACAAAGTAACAATCAAAGAGCAAAACCAGTCTGAAAGACGTTAGCAGTGCCTGAACATGCTTGCACGTGGGGTCCAGTGATGAGAACAGAAACAAGTCAGAGCAGATGGATCTGAACATTGCTGTTCAGCAGATGCATGCAGGCAATACAGAAGATCTCCATAGGGAGAAAAGGGCTGTAAGGAAATGCACGTGGGTGACACACAACTATCCACGCAACTGCTCAAAGTGATAAACCCAGAATCACTCAGAACATGCACATCAGCCAGGATGACGTAGCAGCAGCCAAAAAACACCTGGTTTGTGATAAGGCAGGAGAGCAACAAGTTCATTGCTCCTGCATTCAAGTCCTCCATAAGTTTTCAGTGCAAATATACTGACAGGAACTCTTGCTGGATATCCTTAATAGCGCTTTCAGCTTATAAAACCGCGCTCAAGCGTGGATGATGACATATAGTCCTCCTTCACTAGAGGCTGGGAAATCGTATGGCTATTTAAAAGAATGACTGCAAGGAGGATCTGGGGAACTACAGGCCTATCAGTCTGACCTCGGAGCCAGGCAAGGTCACGGAGCAAATCTTCGTGAGTGCTATCACACAGTACACACAGTACAACCCAGTCAACACGGGTTTATGAAATGAGGCTCCCGGCAAACTGACATGATCTTCTATAACAAGGTTACCTGCTTTATGAACGAAAGAAAGACTGTGGAATTAGCAGGTTTTTTAAATCCAGCAGAGAACTTGCAATTGAAACAAAAAATAGAGATGTCTGCACTGACATGTTAAGAGGCAAATAGCTGGGTATTTCCCCCAGAAAAGTACTAAAACTACATATATATACATATATATATATATATGTATGTATGTATATATACACCAGAACCAAGCAGCAACATGCACACCAAATACATTAATCTACTACAGGCACGAAAGCTAATAAAAACTGACGGATTCCTTTTAAAAGTATCTATTACCACCTAACGGACTGCATTAACATATACAGTAGCGGAAAATTCTGGTGGGTAGGTAAGATTAATACAGAGAAACATGTATTTTTGAAAGACACTTCATCAACATGCATGTTATAGACTAGTTTTCAAAGCTGCAAACCCTCCGACATCTAAAGGGCACCTAATGCTCACTTATCGGTAAGTTTATCTCGCTTAGCAAGGATGCAACCATGCTCAATGCGGGGAGGATTAGTATTCCTACAAGTTTTTTCCTCCAGTAAGCAGTCAACTTTCATGTTATCAGGAAACAAGAGTGTTATCGCATGACCAAGCTTGGCAGGGATTCAGACAGCTAATGGGTAGGACTTACCTGACAGGATTCTGAGACACGATTTTGCATTGCCAGTCCTATAAGACAAAGTTTGGGAGACAGTAAAGGGGAAAGTTAAGGGATTCACCGAATCCACCAGAACAAGATCCACTGCAATAGACATCCCCACAGGACGCTGCATTTGAGAGCGTGGTCAAAGAGCAGAATTCATTCTTCCCACCGGGTTCCAGCCGACACCTCGCCCGGTCCAACCTACCGAAAACCTTCGCTTCAGGAACGACGAGGCCAAAATTACAGCAGAACGACACCACACAAAGCAAGATCCCGTCTGTTAAGGTAATCCAAATCACACTCGCTCGACGTTAATTATTCAGACACAAGCCACTATCTATCTGCGGTCCGGGTCGTTAAGGGGCAGCTGCGGCAGCCGCCGGAAGTTCCGGGCGGTCCCTACGGCCCGACGCTCGGCCACTCCCTCGGCGCCCGCCCCGCAAACGAAGCCGAGCTCCCCCGCCCCCAGAACGAAGCCGCATGCTCCCGCCGCCGGGAACGGGCGGGGCCCTGCTCGAGGCACCGCCCCCCCTCCCCTCCACAGCCCCGGAAGCGGCACCACCTCCCCACCCCGCGTCCACCGACCCGGAAGCGGTGGCAGAAGCGGCTCCGCGTGGGGGCGGGCGGTGGTGTTGGGTTGTTAAGCGCTCGCGGAAAGGATGTTAAACGCACCCCGCAGCTGAAGTCCCGCGTGTTTTAGCGCTCGGGGCGGGTTGCGCCTGTGAGGAGCTGTATCGGTTTGCTTTCTTCTAAACTTCCCTCACCGGAGCTCCAGCATCCGCCACCTCCGCGTGCTGTGGCGCGGCAGCAGGAGTGGCTTTTTTGATAAAGCTCGATTTAACGTCATAGAATCACTNCACGTGGGGTCCAGTGATGAGAACAGAAACAAGTCAGAGCAGATGGATCTGAACATTGCTGTTCAGCAGATGCATGCAGGCAATACAGAAGATCTCCATAGGGAGAAAAGGGCTGTAAGGAAATGCACGTGGGTGACACACAACTATCCACGCAACTGCTCAAAGTGATAAACCCAGAATCACTCAGAACATGCACATCAGCCAGGATGACGTAGCAGCAGCCAAAAAACACCTGGTTTGTGATAAGGCAGGAGAGCAACAAGTTCATTGCTCCTGCATTCAAGTCCTCCATAAGTTTTCAGTGCAAATATACTGACAGGAACTCTTGCTGGATATCCTTAATAGCGCTTTCAGCTTATAAAACCGCGCTCAAGCGTGGATGATGACATATAGTCCTCCTTCACTAGAGGCTGGGAAATCGTATGGCTATTTAAAAGAATGACTGCAAGGAGGATCTGGGGAACTACAGGCCTATCAGTCTGACCTCGGAGCCAGGCAAGGTCACGGAGCAAATCTTCGTGAGTGCTATCACACAGTACACACAGTACAACCCAGTCAACACGGGTTTATGAAATGAGGCTCCCGGCAAACTGACATGATCTTCTATAACAAGGTTACCTGCTTTATGAACGAAAGAAAGACTGTGGAATTAGCAGGTTTTTTAAATCCAGCAGAGAACTTGCAATTGAAACAAAAAATAGAGATGTCTGCACTGACATGTTAAGAGGCAAATAGCTGGGTATTTCCCCCAGAAAAGTACTAAAACTACATATATATACATATATATATATATATGTATGTATGTATATATACACCAGAACCAAGCAGCAACATGCACACCAAATACATTAATCTACTACAGGCACGAAAGCTAATAAAAACTGACGGATTCCTTTTAAAAGTATCTATTACCACCTAACGGACTGCATTAACATATACAGTAGCGGAAAATTCTGGTGGGTAGGTAAGATTAATACAGAGAAACATGTATTTTTGAAAGACACTTCATCAACATGCATGTTATAGACTAGTTTTCAAAGCTGCAAACCCTCCGACATCTAAAGGGCACCTAATGCTCACTTATCGGTAAGTTTATCTCGCTTAGCAAGGATGCAACCATGCTCAATGCGGGGAGGATTAGTATTCCTACAAGTTTTTTCCTCCAGTAAGCAGTCAACTTTCATGTTATCAGGAAACAAGAGTGTTATCGCATGACCAAGCTTGGCAGGGATTCAGACAGCTAATGGGTAGGACTTACCTGACAGGATTCTGAGACACGATTTTGCATTGCCAGTCCTATAAGACAAAGTTTGGGAGACAGTAAAGGGGAAAGTTAAGGGATTCACCGAATCCACCAGAACAAGATCCACTGCAATAGACATCCCCACAGGACGCTGCATTTGAGAGCGTGGTCAAAGAGCAGAATTCATTCTTCCCACCGGGTTCCAGCCGACACCTCGCCCGGTCCAACCTACCGAAAACCTTCGCTTCAGGAACGACGAGGCCAAAATTACAGCAGAACGACACCACACAAAGCAAGATCCCGTCTGTAAGGGTAATCCAAATCACACTCGCTCGACGTTAATTATTCAGACACAAGCCACTATCTATCTGCGGTCCGGGTCGTTAAGGGGCAGCTGCGGCAGCCGCCGGAAGTTCCGGGCGGTCCCTACGGCCCGACGCTCGGCCACTCCCTCGGCGCCCGCCCCGCAAACGAAGCCGAGCTCCCCCGCCCCCAGAACGAAGCCGCATGCTCCCGCCGCCGGGAACGGGCGGGGCCCTGCTCGAGGCACCGCCCCCCCTCCCCTCCCCAGCCCCGGAAGCGGCACCACCTCCCCACCCCGCGTCCACTGACCCGGAAGCGGTGGCAGAAGCGGCTCCGCGTGGGGGCGGGCGGTGGTGTTGGGCTGTTAAGCGCTCGCGGAAAGGATGTTAAACGCACCCCGCAGCTGAAGTCCCGCGTGTTTTAGCGCTCGGGGCGGGTTGCGCCTGTGAGGAGCTGTATCGGTTTGCTTTCTTCTAAACTTCCCTCACCGGAGCTCCAGCATCCGCCACCTCCGCGTGCTGTGGCGCGGCAGCAGGAGTGGCTTTTTTGATAAAGCTCGATTTAACGTCATAGAATCACCAGGTTGGAAAAGACCCACCGGATCATCGAGTCCAACCATTCCTATCAAATACTAAACCATGCCCCTCAGCGCCTCGTCCACCCATGCCTTAAACACCTCCAGGGAAGGTAAATCAACCACCTCCCTGGACAGCCTGTTCCGGTGCCCAGTGACCCTTTCCGTGAATAATTTTTTCCTAATGTTCACCTCAAAACTCCCTTGGCGGAACTTGAGGCCATTCCCTCTTGTCCTGTCCCCTGTCACTTGGGACAAGAAGCCAGCTCCCTCCACTCCACAACTTCTTCGACGTGCTTTGACCATGTTCTTTGCAAGCGTCACAGCCTTTTTTGCAACAAGTAGAGGGAGAGCGGCTGGATTAGTTGAATCCACACTTCCATAGTTGCCACTGAGAAGGAGAAATTACAAAAATGTACAGTTTTAACAGCTTCTTGGTACCCTGGACTGCAAAAAAACAAGAGCTGTTCACCTTCCCTGGAGGTGTTNTATGAACGAAAGAAAGACTGTGGAATTAGCAGGTTTTTTAAATCCAGCAGAGAACTTGCAATTGAAACAAAAAATAGAGATGTCTGCACTGACATGTTAAGAGGCAAATAGCTGGGTATTTCCCCCAGAAAAGTACTAAAACTACATATATATACATATATATATATATATGTATGTATGTATATATACACCAGAACCAAGCAGCAACATGCACACCAAATACATTAATCTACTACAGGCACGAAAGCTAATAAAAACTGACGGATTCCTTTTAAAAGTATCTATTACCACCTAACGGACTGCATTAACATATACAGTAGCGGAAAATTCTGGTGGGTAGGTAAGATTAATACAGAGAAACATGTATTTTTGAAAGACACTTCATCAACATGCATGTTATAGACTAGTTTTCAAAGCTGCAAACCCTCCGACATCTAAAGGGCACCTAATGCTCACTTATCGGTAAGTTTATCTCGCTTAGCAAGGATGCAACCATGCTCAATGCGGGGAGGATTAGTATTCCTACAAGTTTTTTCCTCCAGTAAGCAGTCAACTTTCATGTTATCAGGAAACAAGAGTGTTATCGCATGACCAAGCTTGGCAGGGATTCAGACAGCTAATGGGTAGGACTTACCTGACAGGATTCTGAGACACGATTTTGCATTGCCAGTCCTATAAGACAAAGTTTGGGAGACAGTAAAGGGGAAAGTTAAGGGATTCACCGAATCCACCAGAACAAGATCCACTGCAATAGACATCCCCACAGGACGCTGCATTTGAGAGCGTGGTCAAAGAGCAGAATTCATTCTTCCCACCGGGTTCCAGCCGACACCTCGCCCGGTCCAACCTACCGAAAACCTTCGCTTCAGGAACGACGAGGCCAAAATTACAGCAGAACGACACCACACAAAGCAAGATCCCGTCTGT